>BLKR01005591.1:0-76873 GCA_011170035.1 Teleogryllus occipitalis | reverse complement strand
AGTTGTTGTCAAATATGGAATGTTTTATACATTTGTAATAGGACCAGTTAATCTAACCGGTAAAGTTAAGTGGATCGTAAATTTAAATCAATTGTGAAATAACATTGACGTTTTATTGAAAAATCAACAACAAACATTCTTCTACATATTGCCATAACCTTTTTGTACACATAAATGGAGAAAATGCTTAGCGAAGATTGCACTTTTCCAAATTCACGTTAAAATATATCGTCTTTAAATATTTCCCTGCCGTCCTTCAGCTGGCATTTTTGTTGGTCCTGGAGAGATAGCTCAGAGCATTACCTGATGCAGCTGTTAATTGCAAATCTGCAAATACTACTTTTGAAAAAAAATAAAGGGGTAACTGTACCAGTCCACTTAACTGAACATCCCAGCAGTCCAGTTATCCCCGCAGCACATATTTTCTCTATATGCCCGGAAACATACAAGCCGCGACGTATTATTAAAAACAAAACACACTATTATAAAGCAGAAATACTAACAATTGATCAAAAGTGAATATTTTTATTATAGTTGTTATTCAATAGCAATAAAATTCCAAAGCAGATGAGTGAGTGGTAGAAAATAGTTTTGACCTTTCCAGAAAAAAATGCCTTACTGAACTCTACAATGAAGGCCTGCAACTTATGAAAGTGACTTCGATTATCAGCCCTGTCTTTCTAGGAATGCCATCCAGTGGAAAAAGCGGGAATCACATTCCACAACATTTAAAAGCATGGACCACTTAACCTAACCGGTCCAGTTAACCTAACTCTCCCTACTTTAATTTTGGAGACAATTGGCAGTGAACTAAGTCGTTAAAATACTCTAAAATGAAAATTAGTATAATAGTCATTTTCTAGTACCTCAGATCGAAGTTAACATAAATAACTAATAAGAAATATAATTAACTAGGGTAATTTCTACTTTCTCGTATACGTACGTATATAACGAGTAATATACGTAGTATAGAGAAAGTAATGTAATGCTGCGCGAAAAAACGGCGGATTTTCGGCAGAAAAAAATTCATTACCGGGCCCTCGAACAACGAAACAGTGGATAAATCCAGTTGCTAAATTAAGAAAAAAATCCTCTAACACGTGGGGTAACCAGAATCTGTTTTGTGGGTCCTTCATGCCGAAAAAACAATTGAAACTAAAACGACCGTCTGTCTGTCCGTCCGTCCGCCTGTCCGTCCGTGTGTCTGTCTGTCCATCCGTCCGTCCGTCCATCCGTCTGTGAACACTATTAGCGCCTGAACCGTGCATCGGATTTTTTCCAAATTGAAGAAACACTTATCTATCTGGCTCTAGTTGAAGCTTTGAGATTTTGAAAATAATTTTTTTAAAATTTGGGTGTACTTTACATGAAGTTCCCCGGACATTTTCAAAACAGCTTCAAAGTTTATCTTTAAATTTCTTGTAGGAATATAGTAAAATACACATATAAAGGTGAGATATGTCCGATTTTCACGGTTAACTCTGAATTTTTGAAAATTGCAAAATTTTGAATTCTTTCCGGCCTCTTCCTGCAACTAGAAAATTAAAGGTAGATAGTTTTCCTTCAAATGAAATTTGTTGCTCATAACCAGTTCTTTTAATATGGTCATGAACATTTTTTTGAAAATTATTTTAGTGTTTGCGCAATATTGTGTGAAATATTTGCAATTGTAAAATATACAAAAATAAGATTTTTTCAAAACGGCTCCAATTTTTTCTTTAAATTATTGGTAGGAATAGTGCTAAATTGACTCTATAAGGTAACATAAACGCCAGATTGCTCTATTCATTTGTTGTTTTTTAAATTAGAAAATTTTAATTTTTTTACTCGTATCTAATGTCGTTATTCTTATATTACTGATAAATTGTTCACATTATGGTATTTATGAGTACATATGTTTAAATAATGTCATGTAACATTTCTGGAAAACTTTAACGTTTTGTGTGAAAATGTGCTCAAATTTCCGCATTTTGAGAAACGCTAAAATGCCATTTTCTCAAAAATGATTCCAAATTTTTTTCTTTAAAATTTTCCAACAAATAGTGCAGATTGCACTGTTTAATATGGTGTAAAGTTCATTTTTGTGTATTCTTTTGTTTATTAAAAAATTATACAATTGTATTTTTTTAAATATCTCTGACGCGTTTAATATGCACATTTCCATCGATTTGTATACATTTTAGTATTTGTACGTGAATGTGCTTTAAATGACTTTAGATGAAGTTTTCGAAAACACAATAAATTCCTGTAAAAAATAGCTTCAAATTTCGCATTTACAGTAACGCTTAAACGCCATTTTTTAAAAACGGCTCTAAATTTTTCAATGGAAATTGCCATTTAGGACGATACTTTACTCTTCTTTAATATTCTTAAATAAATATATCGGTTCTCCTTTTAGGAAACCGAAAAGTTGAGAAAATGTCATAAAAAATGTACTTTGGGCGGCGATGGATGGCTGCTGGCAAGAGAATGGGACTAGAGCGTAAAAGCAGTCCACCAAGGAAATTAGAAAACTTTACTACGAGAAAGTCTGTACCATTCTGTTGCTCCATTAGTTGAGAATATATATTCACATCAACAACATACAGGGTACACATATTTATTTTAAATCTGAAAGGTAGATGATATTTTAACTATTGCGGCAAAATTCGTTATTTTTTAAGTTTAAAAAAAATGAAAATTTCCTACATTCAAGTATCTCTTACATAAGTTACAATTTGCGGAATTACCTTTACGGGGGGACTCCTTCATGGTTAATGAGAAAAAAAAGACTGTAACGTGTAGTATCAATAATTTTAAAAAAGTACCAACCCCCAGTACTAGAATCGTGATATCGGTAGTGGGGACAAAGTGGCAATGTTACGACCTGAGCGCTCTCCGATACCACTTTCTAGGAAACTAAAGATTCGACAGTGACACTATCTCTGAATGTGACATGAATTCTGGGAAACCTCTCAGCACCCTTGGTGGGCATTCTATACAATATTTTCTCTGTGATTACGTCATCTGCCAAAAAATTTGTTAGCAAAAAAAAATTAGAAGGGGCCGATGTAAAAATATTGCAAAGAATAGGAAAAAGTGGGAACCTGCTAGTGTATTCTTTTAAGAAGAAAGTATAACTAATTTCAACTTCAAAGTTTCAATAAGAATTCAACTTAAAATAGCTTTTGAAAATTGTTGAGGCTGCAAAATAGCTTCAGTAAGAGCGCCTTCTGGGAGAGCCACAGAATGCTGGATTGAGTTGCCCACAAGGCGTGGCCACAACTTCCTAGCTTGCCACAAGGGAAAATTCTGAAAGATAATTATTTAAGAACTATTAGTTTATCTCAGCGTGAAAATTGTTGAAAATTGAAGTTGTCAATGTTACCTTGTTGTCAATGTTTCCTTAGATGAACAGAAGATTGTTTTCTGTTCTAATTCGTGTGACGTACATTTTCAACTCACTATCAGCTTTTACGCGCCCAAACACACGCTGCTACCATCAGTCAAAAATCTAAGTTCTTCAATGTCGCCAATTTGTGAATTAGTACGAATTTTTACTGACGAGGCGATCTTTTGTGCAAACGCTCGGCTGAAAAATTCTCCAACAAATTCCTCTCGTGGCGTCATATGAATATATATGCGTATTTCCTGGAAGTCCCAGCAATGGGAGTGAGCTTGCGCGCCAATAGCTCTCAGCGGAGGTCGCAATACCAACCCTACATAATTAAATTGAAAGTCGTTGGCATATATACGTGCATCTTAACGGTTTTTACTCGAGCGAGGCGAGTCGCCGCGAAGCTGTTTCGGCCACATCCTTCTTTTTAAATAATGCAATTCTATCGCGCCTTCATGTGGAAAGACGTTTCATTCTCGGAATATTGACAACGCCACAGTGTCTCCAGTATCTGGCGCGATATCGCAAGCATCTATGAAAGCAGTTCAACTCCTCAACTGTTTGTCCTTCCGAAGAGTTTCATACGAAAGATGTCTTTGTCTTTCTCTCTGGAAGCAAACGGGCCGTTTTTGGAGAAAAAATATTATAAGTCCGACGCAGGACGTTTAAAATGCATGCTCTTTGCTATAAATTAGCGCCAAGGAATTGTTATAAATTATAGATTTCAAAGTACGGCACCAAATTTGAATTAGTTTTGGCCGCCGATGTGCCTACAAAAATAAACCGGAAAATAGAATTATTTCATTTTATACAGTATGGCATTAAGCCACGTTATCACATGCTTTCTCAATATCTAGCCTATTGTAAATGATCGGGCTGATTGTCAACATGAACCACAAATTGACAAAGGCTGCAGTAGCTATCTGCACACTCGACGACTGTTAATATACGAACGTCAAATCAGTCTCGAGACAAAGAAAACACTAGAAGGGGACACTGTGCATGCGCATACTATTACTATTTTTTTATATTTTGTTTTTTCGAAATAATGATCTCTTAATCATTTCCTGTCTTCGAACGTGGAATAATCGTTTGTCATTCTTCGTCAGTCGTAGTCAGTCATTGCCTTTAATCCTAGGGGCTCGGCGCGGATTCCCAGGGTTCCCAGACGGCCACCTATCCAGGAAATTATATGGCATTCAGTGTAACCGTATTCCTTTACATCATCAGCAAAGTCCATAGATTCCTCGTCCGAATTCAACTAGCAACTAGAGAAAGTAATGATGAAGGAAAGAGTGTGGCCGAGAGAACGCCGAAGGGGAATATATCGTCAAGCAAGGAAGAAGCAAGTTATTTTCCTTGGAAGAATATGTTCAATTTATGATAAAAAAAATACTTGAGCATTATTCGGAAATTATTGCATTTGGGTATATAATTGGGTAATATTATATTGGAAAATATAGTTTTTGCATTTGTATACTTTGACTTAAGCAGAAAATTTCGTGTAAAGTATCCTCCAGAAATGCACGCCTAAATTACTGCAATGTTCAATCTGTATTACTCAAAATATTATAAATCCAATGATAAACATCAATAAAATGGCCAAATCTATTATCAACATATAATATGTAAATAATTTAAAACTACTTTTGGTTAACTTACTTTAAACTTTTAATAAAATTGAGGTTTGTTTTCTGAATCCAGTTAATCTTATTAGCAGCTTCAGTCAGAAAATCTTGAAGTCTGGTGTTTAAAATGTAATTGTACTGTGAATACGTATTTTCAGCCTGTTAATTTCAATAATGGACAATATGAGAACACTATGTACATTCATTGATATTTTGATTCAGTTGTGCTTCAAATACACTAAAAAATTGTGTTTTCAACAATCGTTTCAATAAAAACTTTAAGTCAACTTTGTAAAGTATCATTTATTTTCAAGTACAATTTCTTATAGAAACAGTGGCAGCAAATATTCAATGCACACGATACACCCACTAAACCACTAAACTTCTCGACCGCTCAGAAAGATACAATATTCATTAAATTCATTTAATACAATTCATTGAAAACACAGACCATTTTTGAAATATATTTGTACTTGGCCACCAGGAAGACAGAGCTTGTGAGATAAAATACAGTGACACACGAACTTGATAATATTGTTGATGATTGTTTGATCAAAAAACAGATAATTAAAACTTCAGATTTCTTGACATTATTTTCGATGGTTTTTTCTTTACATTTTTAAATTATACATTTTTGTACACACGTATCATCTTCAAGAAAGAATTTCAAAGTGGAGGATTATACATAATGATTTCAAATTGTAAATTGTCGGTCTAATAATCAGAGTGATAAATTTTATGTATATGAATGATATCATTTTAAAGTTACACGGCGTAGTTTTGGTATTTATTCTAGTTTTGATAATCGGACTGTTCAAATCATTACGAGCTGCCATTCAGGTTTTTGGCACCTTTGGGTTACGAAGTCGAAAAGTGGGCACGGCACGCATAATCTTTAGTGTTCATGAAATAAGATTTAAAAGACAAACAATACCATGCTGCTTATCTGCATCCAGCTCATTAACAATAATTAAAAATGAATACGCGCAACTATACTAAATAATTACTTTATTTTATAATAATAATAATAATAATAATAATAATAATAATAATAATAATAAGGGAGCGAGTTTTAATGAAATGTCAATTTTTTCTTTTCACTTTAGAACAAAAGATTTTTAGTATAGACATTAATTTTATGTTACGTCAAAAGGAAAAGAGCCATTTTTATATGCCTTTTTTGTCGATTACCACTAAGTCATTTTTTTCCTGTCATTTTTGAAACATTTTTTGCTGATTTCCTTAATTTTAATATCATTTTAATGGTATTTGCTTCAAATAATATTTACGAGTTGCAATAAATGTTCTCCACAGAATTCCTGAGTAGCCTATTGAATTTCTTCGCTAAGCAATTGAAATGTCAACCCATGGTTGTTTCCACCATGTGTCAGCCGTTATAATAAGATAAAGGTGCGCACAAATGTGCATTTGTTAATTTAAACTCAGATGTGTTAAGTTCATTGTGTTATTCTTGCAGTTTATAGCATGATAGCGACCACAGTAGGTTTGCACAGTTCGCACACGCAGTCTTCGTTCGGGTCGTGGATTCTCTTGGTGCTGCAGAACTTGTGGAAACCCTGAACGGCAGAGTCATGGAGTCATAGAGTCATGGAACTTCTAAGTTCATAGTTTGCTTCCCTCCGTTCCTTTGTTATCCTGGCATCTATTGTAAAGAATTCAGGCAATATGGCGTTCTTTTTATCACGTAAGATTTAAACAGAATGCTCATAGGTTGCCGTATTTGGCATTTGCATTCCTATTCTAATATCTTCTATAAAGTGTGTCTCCATTAGTTCGTTGGTTAGTCTCGATGAAGCAGTTTTTCCTACTCCCAGTACTCGTTTCATGAATCTGGCTTTGAGTTTTTCCAGTATTACTAGGTCTGTCATCTTTAGTTTTTCCCATATCAAATTGAGTCCATCATATCAGCCGATGAAATTAATCTAAGTTTCCTGTGACGACTACAAGCACCAATATCAGTTCAGCCGGTTTCAGGAAAATTAAAGATTTCCTGGGAGAGAACAGTCCAAACCAAACGTCTGAAAGATGTATTCACTTGAAGGAAGGAGCCTTGATTACATCAGTAATATAATCCAAAAGCTTGAGTTGTTCATCTGAACTGGTTTTGATCAATTTCTTTACGTCATTTTTCTTTATTTTTAAGGCATTTTAATAACATTTTAAGATCATTTTATTGATACACATATTGTATTTGTAGGACGACATAGCTCGATTTTATTTCTCCTGGTGATTGTGGCTTCTGGTGTAGTAAAAAGGTTTTATTCTATGGTATATTGGATAAAAATAAAATTGTTCTTTCGAACTTTGTATCCTTATTTGATTTAGTATACAACAATTTTACTGGAGACGAGGAAAACGAAATGGCTACCGGCGATCAGATGGCACAGTTGATAGCGCTGATATAGCAACAGATTCAATGACAGGAGCAGTGGCAGGAAGCACGAGAGGAGCGACAGTAACAACAGCACGCGGCCTTACTACAGGCAATCACGGCCATGACCGCGCCAGCCGTCCAGCAGCCGGTAATACCATTCTTCCCCAGTTTCGTCGAGCGCAAGGAGAAATGGTGCTCGTACGCAGCAAGGTTACAGCAACACCTGGCCTTCCACAAGGGAAACAGACGAGGACAACAAACGCTCGTTGTTCTCAGGAATTTCGAGTAGCGAGCTGTACGAGTTATTACAGAACGCTCTGCACGAACCAGTGGAGAGTCTGAAGTTTAGGGAGAATATGGATAAGTTTAACAAGTTTTATATTAAAGAACCGCACGTAATAGCTGCTCGGTACACAATTTATCAGAATAGAATGCAGCCGCGGCAGACACATGCACAATGGGTGATGCATTTAAAAGGTTTAGCTAGAAATTGCGGGATCACTTGTGAATGCGGAAGGTCATATCCAGAGAGTCTAATTAGGGACATGTTGGTGGTGCATACACCTGAGGAAAAGTGAGATATGAAGCATTGCAGAGGAATAATCCGCCGTTAGATTAAATACGTATCTTGGCATAAGGTTCACGAGGTCACTACATCGGCGGCGCAGCAGATGGAGGCAGGTCACGACTCCCACTGAATTCTAGAACCCTTGCATAGATAATGAAGTTACATTTATTTTCAGATGCAAAACAAGGGGCCATCTCTGCATTTGCTCAAAGGATCAGGGAAACTGGAAGAAAAATCCAGATCGATAAAGGGATCATTGACCCAAAGGCTGCGGTACAATACTTGTCACAGGTTGTTTAGAATTATACAGTCCAAATGGTAAAATAATACATTAAATATCACTGTTCAAATTGCAGGTACGGGAAAACATTGAACAAGAACGGGATTCCGAGGACAGGGATAACGCGGCAGTTAGGGATACTGAGCGCAGTAGCAAGTTGAAATCATGCCGAGGATGTTTTGTATCGCACGATAGGAAGGAATGTAGATTCTTCAAATATAAATGTTCCAGATGCGATAAAATAGGTCACAGACAGTCAATGTGCACGGCGAAAGCCAAGGTGAATACTAGAGCAATTAAACCAGCAGATGTAGATTGTAATGAAGTAGGCCAGATTAATGAAGTATTAAAAGGTTGTGAAGATAGCAGGATTAGTACAAGCTTGGTAATTAACAAGTTAGAAGTCGAATTTCAGACAGATACGGGGTCACCCGTGACCCGGATGAATTTAGTAACCTATCAGAGGACAGATGTGCCAAAATACATCAAAGCAGCTTTACAGCTTAGAACGTTCGACAAAAAGCTGATATCAGTAAGAGGAGTAATGGATGTAGCAGCAACTTATAAAGGAGTAGTGAGAAAAATCAAGATATGGGTTGTAAATAGGTACGACACAACTAACATCCAAAGATAAGATACATTCAATAAATTCGGTTTCAAGGTGCGAGCTCAAGTGAACATATTATCGGAAGAACTACCTTTCAGCAAGATCGAGGAACTGACTGAAAAGTATGTGGAATTCTTCGCACCTCAGCTTGGGAAAGCGGCAAATTTTGAGGCACATGTACACCTGAAAGAAATTCTGCAAGGTGCGGGCAGTTCCGTTGGCACTCAGGGAGGAGGTCAGTCGGCTGCTTACGAAAATGGTAGAAGAGGAGATAGTAACACTTTGTATAGTGTTTGGGCGACACCGCTAGTGCTCCTTAAGAAGTCTGATGGAAGCATCCGTTTGTGTGGGGACTTTTAAGACGACAGTAAATGCCCAACTGCAGATTGAGAAGTACCCAATACCAAAGCCAGGAGATTTATTCCAGAAGTTTTCGGGTGGGAAATATTTATCCAAGACAGATTTGAAAGAAGCGTATTTGTAGCTACCCCTGGATGAGGAGTCAAAAAAATGCTTAACAGTAGACACACCAATTGTGTTGTTGCAGTACCAGCGGTTGCCGATTGGTGTGGCGTCAGCGGCATCAATTTTTCAGCGCTACATCTATCAGGTAATAGTCCAGGTCTCAGGATGTATTAGCTACCTCGACATCGTCGTAACGGGTGCTTCGAACGAAGAACAGAATCGGGAACATCTGTTATGTAAGTTACTGCAGGAAGGGTTGAAGGCGAAACCGTCGAAAAGTGGGTTTTTCAAGAAGCAGATAAAATAACTTGGGTATGTGGTATATAACGGAGTGAGACCTGCAGCAGAAAACATTCAAGCAATCGTGAATATACCAGCTCCAGCCAACATTAAGCAGCTGCAGTCGTTCATGGGTTAGCCCAACTATTATACTAAATTCATTATGCAGTTTGCTACAGTAGCAACCCCCTTGAACGCGCTAAGCAAGAAAGGAGCGCGTTTCGTTTGGTCGGAGGCGTGCCAGCAAGCGTTCGAGACAATTAAGAAACAGCTTACAGAAGCAGTGAAGCTCACGCATTTCAACCCTGACAAGATCGTAACCTTAGCAACGGACGCATCCGAGTGCGGAATCGGGGCAGTATTGTCACAGAAGAATGAAAGAGGAGAAGAGGTACCGATAGAGTTTGCATCTAAAACGCTTAATGTGCATCAGAGGTGGTACTCTCAAATTAAAAAGGAAGCGCTAGCTGTGATATATAATATTAGTAAGTTTAATGATCATTTGTTCGGTAATAAATTTATTATACGATATATTGCCCGCGAGAGGGGCAACAGAAGGCAGCGGCCAGGCGCCGCAGCGCGCCCACAGAAGCGCATCGCCAGGGGGCGAGGGGGGGTAGGGACGTAGGGACGCCAGGGGGCGTAGGGACGCCCACAATTAGGCGGGGAGGGTGTTGTCCGCCAGTGCGGGCACATCAGAAAATCCGCCGGCGTCGCCATGGGCCACGAGATATCCCGCACCGCCGCCAGAGGGAAGACGTCGCGACGGCTGAGCGACCGGGCTACTTCGACCCCCCCCCCCTCCAGCCGGAGAGAAGGGATGGAGTCGCTAGCCCTCTCCGACGGGGGGAGGCCATCGGGCAAGAGGCCGCAGTGTGGATGGCGCGGCACTTGTATTCCGACTCTGAAGAAGCGAACTTGTAGTAGTAACTCATATGGTAACACGTGCTTGAACTTGGGCAATCTTTTGGACTCTGATATTGTATTTGTACGACATAGCTCGATTTTCTTCTGGCGATTGTGAATTTTCTGGCGACTGTGACTTCTGGCGAGTGTGACGACTTGTAAAAGGCTTTATTCTACGGTATTTTGAATAAAAAAGTTGTTCTTTCAAACTTTGTATCCTGTTTTTGATTTAATATACAATAAACATATTCCCATAAAATACAGAAACTGCTTAGGTTTGAAATGCACATTTTTTCTAAGAAGATGCAAATAAAAACTTAATTTCTTTGAAACTATGTAATAAGGATATAGACTCGTTCTGCTTCAACGACCGTCACAGGAACCTTAGGTTACACACTCACAACGACTGACATTAAAATTGCTGAGCGAAGAAACTGAATAGGCTATACTGCTGTCTTTTATGTTAGCTTTTTTGACCGGATAACGCACTTTATTTGTGAAGCAACAGGTCAAAACGTATTAACACCTTAATTCATTTCAATTTGTTTGAGACAACTTTAGTATCTATTTCTATCTTTTTGAACCGTTCTACAAAGATAAGCCGTACCATATATTTCATTCAAATAATGGAGAAAATATAATTATATGAAAATATTACATCTTGATCACTTCAAAACGCATTATATTGAGGTGCCTTATCTTTTTGATGCCTCATTTTATTACAAGAATCCATTTTTAAAATGCGGGTGGCTGAATAATTAAATCTAGGCGTGTTACAAAATTCCCAGGAAATCAAATTTTAAAACTATTTTTTAAAACAAAAAGATATAGAGAATAGGTTAACGTGATCGGGCTCCAATTAGCCAATCACAATATTTAAAAGTTTTAGGAAATAAAACAAGAATTGACGCGCAATCGATAGTTGCAGAAGACCCTTCGACTGCAAAATTGATAGCGTGCACATCATAGTCGGGGAGAAAGATTATGGATATGGTGGTCACGTCGCACTATAGAGCAGATGGCAGAGGAGCAAGGTAGAAATTAGAAAGTGTTTTTTTGTTTGTTTGTTTTTTTTTCAAAACGTCTGACCGTCCGTCCGTGTGTGAACACTACTAGCGGCTAAATCATGCGTAGGAGTTTTTCCAAATTCAAGACACCCCTACATCTGGCTCTAGTTGAACCTTTGAAGTTTTGAAAAACATTATTTAAAATTTGGGGGTACTTTACATGAAGCCTCCCGGACATTTTCAAAATTTTCTCAAAAACGGATCCAAATTTTTTCTTTAAATTTCTTGTAAAAAAGAGTACAAAACTCTTACAAAAGTGACATAGATCCGATTTTCGAGGTTAACAATGAACTTTTGAAAATTGCAAAAGTATGGATTTTTTTCGATGTCTTCCTACAACTATGAAATTGAAGATAGAGGTTCTTCTTTCGAATGAAATTTGTTGTCCATAATTAGTTCTTTTATTAAGGTCATGTAAAATTATTGAAAACTTTTAGAAATTTTTGTGAATAGTCCCTGCAATATTTCCAATTTTAAAAAATAACACAAACAAGATTTTCTCAAAAAAGGCTTCAATTTTTTTCCTTAAACTTTTGGTAGAGACAGTGTCAAATGTACCCTATACGATGACATAAACGCCATATTGCTCTATTCTTTTGTTTGTTTTTTCAAAAATTACAAACATGTAATTTTTTTGACTTGTCTCTCACGTCGTTAATATTTACTTTAGCACCAATTGTTCACATTGTTGTATTGATGAGTTCATCTGAATTAAATGATGTTATATCAAATTTCTCGAAAACTCAACAGTTTAATGTGGAAAATTTTGCATTTTCTGAAACGCTCAAACGCCATTTTCTCAAAAATGGCTCCAAATTTTTTCTTCAAATTTTTCTAATGGATAGTGATAATTGCACTGTTTAATATGACGTAAAGTTTATTTTGGGTGTATTCTTCTGCTTTTTCAAAAATTACACAAATGTAATTCATTTAATATATCTCAGGCCATTAGTATGTAGTACATTTCCATTAATTTCTATACATTAATGCATTTGTGAGTAAAAGTGCTTCAAATGATTTGAAATGAAGTTTTTCGAAAACTCAATAGATACCTATTGAAAAGAGCTTCAAATTTCGCGTTTACAGTAATGCTTAATCGCCGTTTTCTTGGAAATGGCTTCAAATTTTTCAATGAAAATTTCTAATTAGGGCGAGGTTTTACTCCTCTTTAATATTCTTAAAGTAATATTTCGGTTCTACTATTAATAAACCGAAAATTTGAAAAAGTGTCAAAAAAATTAACTTTGGGCGATGATAGATGGCAACTGGTCAAAGAATGGAACAAGACCTTCAAGCCAGTCCACACCAAGGAAATGAGAAAAATTTGCTACGTGAAAGTCTGTGCCATTCTGTAGCCCATTTTTGTTTTAATTTCTATAATTCGAAAATCTTAATGTAATTAATTGTCCCTTTGCATTAAAATGCTATTTGAACATATTACTTGTTTTTAAATAAAAACAGCATTATCCTAAAAAATGTCTGATTTTCTTTTAAATGAATAAATATCACAATGGAAGTTGCGCCATTCTTTCAGCATGAAATTTTGTTTACAATGTCGTGCAATACTCCGGGTTATAGGCATAACTGAATTAGTGCCACAAATGGAGCCCTCTTGTCCCAGTGTGCATCATTGGAAAAGTTTATTTTACGAGTGAAGATGGTGGTTACAACGCTTATGTGCCGGTTATTCCGACGCGTGAATTGAGAATATTATGTATTGGAAGGCGGACACTTTTCACTGACCAACCATAATGGTGTCATCTCGACGTAGAGGAAAGTAAATTAAATTAATTGTTAGAAGATCAAGTTACGTAACACAAAGAAAATTTTCTTTTATATTTTAAAAATTACTAATTCAAAAATCTTAAATAAGCATATGCATCGACTAGTGTGAATGAGATTTTCTGTCATGTTTGTATTGTGAAGTGTGAATGATTGAAAGTTAAATTGCTTTATTATTATTATTATTATTATTATTATTATTATTATTATTATTATTATTATTATTATTATTATTATTATTATTATGTTATTAATTGTATCGAATTGTCCATCCCAGGATCACGCGAACGCGCCACTTGTACCCACCGAGGCCCAATCATATTCTTCCGGGAACGAGTGCACGGGGGGTCAGGACTTTTATTGCGAATCCATTTTTATTCCCCAGGGTTGTTAGTCCGGTAGGGATGAACTACATGATGATGATGATTATGATAATGAAGAAGGGTGAAGGGACAATCATAAACATACAGACACAAACACAACCATGCTCGAGGCGGAACTCGAACCCGCGATCCTTCCATCCAAAATCGACACGGCACCACTGTCTTAGCGATCTCGGTTATTCGGATCGACTTATTATTATTATTATTATTATTATTATTATTATTATTATTATTATTATTGTTATTATTATTATTATTATTGTTGTTGTTGTTGTTGTTGATGTTTTTTGTTAATTATGTGTGACATTAATTGTGTAAACGAGTTACAAGACGTTCAATAAAGGAAGTTTTTGACATAGATAAAATGTTTTCTTTAATGAAACATTGATTTTGTGACCAAAACGAAATGGCCAAGTTATTATTGCTATTCTAAATATTCCCTGTCATGCATTTTAATTTTTAATATCATTGAATTCTTGCGATCTTCAATCCGTATATTAGAGAGAATATTCGGTCGAAAACAAAAACAACTAAAGATCTTATTCAGACGGTAAGCAGTATTTTGCTCCGGGGTTAATACGTTTTTATCTGTTGCTCCCCATGTGTTCCCTGCAATGGGAAAAGTCACCTGAAAGGAAAGTATTAAGGCCTTGAAGTGACCTGTATTCTGCTGTAACAATGAATTATAAAAATTGAGGTTCGTCACATTTCCACAATGAGTGACTTAGAATCGAGTAATATTTTTTTCAATGAACATTTCTCCGGAACATTTTTTCTAATGTTGTGGAATACTTCAAATAACTAAAAACCGACAAAATGAAATTGCAAATAATTTTCTTGCATATTAATTCGAATTCGAAAAAATCATTATGAGAAAAAGTTACCATACAATTTGCAAACAATTTATTTCTGTAACTTAAATTCTGTTGCTTCAAAGTTTGTAATCACCCGTGCTGCGATTTCCAAGTTCTGAAATTTGTCAGTCAATTTTCGACAAAAAATCAACTTCACAAAATAATTTGTATTGAATTGTTTACTTTCCATGAAAATTATTGTAAATTCATTCTGCAATGAGAGCAAAATACCATCATTTACCTTAACAATCAGTGAACTAACATCTGTTGAGGTATCAGACAATTTGGCTTTATCTTCTATATCCTTCACGGAGCAAGTAAATTCTGGAATAATGGTGGCAGTAATATCTCTAAAATAGTTTTGTAAATTTTCAGTAAGTTCATATGTCTGCTGCTGAACTCCCTGTAATATCGTCACAAAGGCAATAAATAATTAGCTACAGCTTTCAATAAAATTACTCTCTAATGAAAACACAAACTATAATCATTGAAAGACTTGTTTTTAATTTATAGTTGATACCCACCAACACATGACTCTCGAAACGTTGAATATGGGATTCAAGTTCCGCCAGTCGAAGATCGTGAATTTCTGTTTTCACTCTTTGAAACCGGGAACGATGTACTGTAAGTTTGGCTTCAAAACTGCGTGTAAAGGAGTTCAATTGTTTATCCACCCATCTTTTCATGTTCCTTTCCAATTCCTTGTTGCAAACGATCTGGTAAAATAATATAGCCTCCCGCAACCTAGAACAAGAAAACGAAGCTTCCGAATTGAAATTCAGCAAGACACTTCAAGATTTTTTTCATTTATTTATAGTCGCATCACAACTGAGGTCATTAACGACTTAATACTTGTAGATTGAGTTAACAATGGCTAAAATCTTATTGGTAATTCTGATAGAGTACAGACGTAGATATAATACTTGGCCAGATATTACATATTGTTTGCCTCAATTAACAAATTGTCAATAATACATAGTTTTGGCCAGTTTTGGTACATAGGCTAAGTATTATGGTTGAATTTAAGTGCTTATTGTGTGGTACTTAAAAAACAAACATAATTAATACAATTCATACATACACACTGAAAAATACAGATACAGGAGAAGGTAGTACGTTCCAAGTTTTTGTTGAACAATTTTTCTAATTTACATCATCCATCGATATCATACAATATCGCAGAGAATAGCCATGGACATAATATTTTTAAGGTAAATTGGCGTCCAGAGAGGGGAGGGGTAGCAGGACCCGACTTCGCTGAAACCCGATTTTTTTTGTTTGCATTCAAAACATAAAATTGTATTTATTTCCAATTCAAATTAACCCCTATAAGTTATTTCCCATGCATGGAGAAATGAATTCTATTTATGTATTGGAGGGAGGCGAGTTTTGTTCGTGGCCTGGTTGTGACCCGTGGCCAGGCCCCTTGTTTTCTCTCTCCACCCCAAATAAAATAGCAATTTTATGCATGTAATAGTAAGTATACTTCTAGTTGGAAATAACTGTTTCTTAATTTTTAATTTTCTTAAAGACAAGGAAATAAACATTTGAACACCATTTAAATTTTGAAGTGAACATTTCTTACAAAAAGTAAAATTAATTTGGTAAGAAAGTCGTACTCCGATGAATGAAAACATCCAGATAGTAGATATTAGACCAACAACTGAAGGGGTTACCGAAAGATAGACATTAGCCACAATGTTACATCACGTTGACGTTTTGCGAACATATGTAAATCAATAGAGGAACTTAGGATACAAGTCTGAGAACATACATCCAATCACCTCCCAATTATGTTTACCACTACCATTACACCAAACATCACACATTCATACTACGCTCTTCAAAAATACAAACTGGAAACAATATAAGACACTAATTGCTAAAAAAAATTAAACCTGCAGCAGATCTAAGCACACATTTAAAAATAGACAACGCAATTGACCGCTTCAACTACCTCATCACCAACTCCCTCCGTAAAGCTAAGTATACCTTCCAAAATAGGTTCACAGGCGCTTCCTGACAAAATCATTGAACTCATACGACAAACACGAGAAATTTTACTGATTTTACACGGTCTGAAGACAAACAACTACACAAACTAAATAAACACTACATACCTTACTTGTAAGACATAAAAGACAAAATGGTACGTGATATGGTAAGTGACATCGGCACGAAGCAGCTCCGAAACGTATGGATAATTACCAGATATTTAAAATAACCCGACAATCCTATTTCCCCATCAAACTACAAGATCAAATTACGGACGACCCACAGACAATTGTTGAAAGTTTTGCCTCCTCCCTGACCACAAAATTTCCCAACACTAACCTTCAAAATCCTACCCAAGCAATGCTTAATTTCCTTACAACTCCACCGCTACAGCACGTCCCTTCGACCTTTAGTGACAAAGACGTACGCGACGAACTAAGATTTCCCAATGCGAGCAAAGCAGCGGGATCTGACAGAATCCCGACAACCGCCCTCAAACATTTGACAAAAACACAATAGACCAGTAACAGACATAATCAACACCTGCATTCAACTGCCTTACGTCTCGACTAAAAGGCAATTAGCCACTGCAATAATGATCCCGAAACCAATGAAGAACCCCAAATATTTCAATAGCCTCAGATCTATAAACCTACCGACCACTAGCAAAATATTTGAGCTACTTAGACATCGACGATGAATACCAACTCCAACTAACATTCTTAAAGACACAATTTGCATTCACATAAAATATATTAACAACTCTCTAAACTCTCAGACTGACAATGTACATAGCGAAGACTTTTCAGACGAGGCAACGACAAGGGCTATGTTCACGGACCGACTTTTATAATGGTTTTGACTGTTAAACTCGGTCTCTCCTCCTTAAAATCAGACCTCACATTTCAAAATTTTTTATACTCCCTGCTCCACAGTTACCTCCCTCGACGCTTCCTCCAAGTTGGATATCTAACCATGTCCACTTCGCACCTAATTCCCATTGGCATCTCTCAAAGGGCTGTTCTCTCGCCAACACACGGAAGTAGCATTTAAGTGTATGGTAATCAGAGATGAGCAGTATCGAAAATACTGCTATTTAAAAGACGTATTTTCGATACTTTTGTAATTTGTATTTTGTATCGAAAATACATTTTTGAAGATGTATTTTGTATATTGTGACATACCAATATGGGGATGTTTTATTACAGAATATTTGTCGTAAATGGCCAGGACAAATAATAGGCAATATGGCGTCTTAGTAACGACGTCGTGGTTGTCAGGATAAACAAACATTCATCTGACCGTGGAGGCAAGGCGAGACATTATGGGTTTTTAAAAGGGAGAAAAAATTCATTCGGTCGCATGTCGTGACGGTGAGCAGTTCGCTCGAAAATAGATTAATTTGTGCATGTTAGAACTTTGCATATTTTCTTGCTATAAACGGAAAATAGAACTGAGAGATTTTTCTGTGCTGTGTAAGCATAAGAGCACTAGATATTTATACGGTGAGAACGGGCATCAGACCTAATACAGTGGAGCTGGAACAAATATTTGAGTGGTGCGAAGCGGTGAATCGGCGGTGTTCGTCAAGAAAGAAGAGAAGAAGATTCGTGGTAACTGGACTGCGGGACTTCGGAGCTTCAAATACAAGAAGGGAAGGCGTGTTTTCGAGGGAGTACCAATCAAGAACATGCGAAGACCAGAATCGTCCAGGTTCGAACCAAGAAAGTTTTTCAATGTAATTTTATTTTTCATTTTAATTTGCTGCATTGATAAGAAATAAACATTAAGTTTCTCTTGAAAGAAAGATAATATGATTTTCATTGGCCAATTCAAGCTAATAAGTAGCTAGATCAAATAATCTTTGTTTTCAGATTCCTCGCCATTCTGTATAGATGGCAGATCGGGTAATCGGCTATTAATAGATAATAGCGATTATTTCTGACGTGACCCATCGACCCAGCTAGCAGGATAATATTCAGTTTTTTTTATCAGAGTAATAATAGTTAAAATATTATCGTAACCTTTTTCCTGGCGCCCATGTTACTAGGAATTTGGAAACGGGTTACGACTAATCGCCCAATAATTGTACCAGTTAGGGGCATGTTTCAATATGTATCGAAAATACATTCTGATAATATTTTGTACTTTCAAAATACAAAATATTTTGTATTTTGATATTTCATATTTTGTATTTTCAAAATAAAAAAATATTTTTTATTGATCCATCGTTGAAAATTTGAATTTAAATATTTAGTCAAACCTGAATAACAAAATGTCGTTAACACGAATTTTGAGTTTTCGAAGCAATTTTTCATTCTCTGTAGCAGTATTTAAAATAATGTTTCTGATTACTTAACATTTTGGTAAGCCGAAAAAATGTATTATTGGATTTTGGAGACCACCTCACGGACGTTACACTATATCGTCACATATGCATCTGGAAGGTAGTTGTGCACACTAGTTCATAGCTTGAGCTTGCGCCGTGTAAAGAGTCAATCTTATGTTATATGTGTGGAAATTGATTATTCATCAAAATTCGCTATTCTAGATAGAAAATATTTCACTGTTATTGAAGAGTTAGGTGGAAAAGTGAAAACGTCATGTGAAATTTGTAAACGGACAATACAGAACTGATAAACAAACAATAGTAGCATAAGCAAAAAAAGTAAAAAGAAATGCAGACCCAAATACTTGATACATGTTTCTCTATGTATGTGGGCGTGCGCTACATATGAATCTGAAGACAGAATAGTTCTACCACCCTCCAGATTTTTTAAATCGCGAAAAAAACCCTGTGAAATTGTATTTTTTTTGTTTTCGGGGGTTGTTGTCAGACCCAAAGACTTGACACACGTTTCTCTATATATGTCGACGCGCTGAATCCGAATAAGAAACCAGAATTGCGCCAGACCCTCCAGTTTTTACTGTCTCGTATACGTGCGTATATACGGAGTAATATACGTAGTATAGAGAAAGTTACGTAATGCCGCGCGAAAAAACGGAGGATTTTCGGCGGACAAAAATCATTGCCGGGCTCTGGTGACGAAAAAATGCAAAGAAAAAATAAAACAAAACAAATCAAAAAAACAGTTGCTAAATTAAGAGAAACTAGAGGTACTACAGAATGGCACAGACTTTCTCGAGGTATAGTTTTCTAATTTCTTTGGTGTGGTCTGGCATTAAGGTTTTGCTCCATTCTCTCGCCAACTGCAATCTACCGTCCCCAAAAGTTCATTTTTTGACATTTCCTCAACTTTGTGCTTTCCTAGTAGTGCAACCAAAATATTACTTCAAGAATATTAAAGAAGAGTAAAAACTCGTCCTAAATAGAAAGTTTCATTGAAATATTTGAAGATGTTTTTAAGAAAATGGCAATTAAGCAATACGCATTAAATGCGAAATTTGAAGGTCTCTTTCACTGGAATCTATTGAGTTTTCGAAAAAGTTCATTTGAAATCATTTGAAGCACTTCCATTTACAATTGGAATGGATACATTTACAATGGATACAAATCGATGAAAATGTCCAAATTAACGGGGTAATATGGACAATTTATTACATTCATTACATTTCATTTACACTAAAAAATACAAAAATAATTTTTTAAAGAAAAAATTAATACACCAAAATGAACTTTATGTCATATTAAACAGCGAACATAGCACTATCTATTAGAAAAATGTCAAGAAAAAAATTGGAGCCATTTTTGAGAAAATGGCGTTTGAGCGTTTCTGAAAATGCGGAATTTTGAACAGAAAACGGTTAAGTTTGAACAGAAAACGGTTAAGTTTTCGAGAAACTTTATTTAACATTATTTAAAGCACATGTACACAGAAATATAATAATATGAAGAAAATACCTTTAATGTAAATATTACCGACGCGAGAGACAAGCCAAAAGAAGTTCTGTCTTTAATTTTGTAGTTGAAGGAAGACGCCGAAAAAAATATAAACATTGGCAATTTTCGAAAATTCAGAGTTAACGGTGAGAATCGGACCTATGCCACCTTTATAAATACATTTTACTCTACTCTTACAATAAATTTTAAGAAAACATTTAGAGCTTTTTTGAAAAAATTTTGAAAATGTCCGGGGAGCTTTATGTAAAGTACCCCCAAATTTTAAAGAATGTTTCTCAAAAATGCTCAAATGCAATTTCTCAGAATTTGTTTTCGAAATCTCAATAGATTAATGTAATATGAGCTTCAAATTTCGCATTTACTGTAACACAACGCCATTTTCTTAAAGACGGCCCAAAATTTTTCAATGAAAATTGATAATTAGGATAAAGTTTTAGCCTTATTTAATATTCCAAAAATAATATTTCGGCTCTATTAGTTGGAAACCAAAAAGTTGAGACAATTTCAATGGCAAGACTACAGTACGAGTCTACACCAAGGAAATTAGAAAACTTAACTACGATAAGGTCTGTTCCATTCTGTAGCACCTCTAGTTACTTTCTCGTATACGTACGTATACGAGTAATAAACATAGTATAGAGAAAGTTATGTGATTCTGCGCGAAAAAACAGCAAATTTTCGGCACAAAAAAGTCATTCCCGTGTCCTGATAACGAATCTTGAGATGCTACAGAATGGCACAATTTCTCGTAGTAGGTTTTTCTAATTTCCTTGGTGTGGTCTGCCTTGAAGGTCTTGATACATTCTTTGGCTATCTGCCATCTATCGTCTCCCAAAGTTCAATAATTTGATATTTTATCAACTTTTTGCTTTCCTAATAGAACAACCGAAATATTACGTCAAGAATATGAAAGAAGAGTAAAACCTCGTCTTAAATAGAAATTTACGCTGAAAAATTTGTTTTTAAGAAAATGGCGTTTAAACATTTCTGTAAATGCGAAATTTGAAGTTCGATTTTCAAAAAACTTCATTTGAAGTCATTTGAAACATTTTCACTCACAAATGTAATAATGTATACAAACCGATAGAAATGTACATATTAACGGCGTGAGAGATATTAAAAAAATACATTTATGCAATTTTTGAAGAAACAAAAGAAAACATCAAAATAACTTTACGTCATATTTAACAGTGCAATTAGCACTAACCAATGAATAATTTTGAAGAAAAAATTCGGAGCCATTTTTGAAAAAATGGTGTTTGAGCTTTTCTGGAAATTGGGAATTTGGAACAAATTTTAATAGAAATCTGTAGTTTTCGGGAAACTTTCTCTGACATTATTAAAACAAATTTACTCATAATTACAATAATATATTACAACACCCTGAATATAATTACAATACTCTATTGTTGCAAAACTTTTTAAAAAATTGGAGCCGTTTTTAAGAAAATATTGAAAATGTCCGGGGGCTTCATGTAGAGTACCCCCAAATTTTAAAGAATGTTTTCCAAAATCTCAAAGCTTCAACTAGAGCCAGATCGACAGGGAATTCTTTAATTTGGAAAAGATCATACGAACGGACGGACGAACGTTTTGAATGAAACCACTTTTTTGGTATCAGGGGACCCCAAAACGTTTATTTCCATTGAAATCGCGAAATCAATTTTTCCTCGGCAATACATAACTTTCTCTATACAACCTCCGTCCGTCTGTGAACACTACTAGCGCCTAACCCATTTGGAGGATTTTTTCCAAATTAAAGAATCTCTTGCCGATCTGGGTGTAGTTGAAGCTTTGAGATTTTGACAAACATTCTTTAAACTTTGAGGGTTCTTTACATGAAGCTCCCCGAACATTTTCAAAATGTTCTCAAAAAAGGCTCCAAATATTTTTTAAACAAATCTTGTGATAATAGAGTAAAATATACTCATAAAGGTGGCATAGGTCCGATTTTCGCAGTTAACTCTGAATTTTCGAAAATTGCAAAAGTTTGATTTTTTAGGCGTCTTTCTACAACTACAAAATTGTAAAAAGAGATTAATCCTTCACATGAAATTTGTTGTCCATCCACAGTTCTTTCATAAGGTCATGTAGATATTTTGAAAATTTTAGTAGTTTTCGTGCAATAATTTGCCTGTGTAAGTGGTTCGCGGTGGTGTAATGCGGCAATAAATTTTAAGACATACTTATGCTAAAAATTATAAGCAGTAATATTATAAATTTAAAAATGAACACAATGATGTACAAAAGACACTGATTTTCACTGGCCATTCTTTTTATTAAGAAACATATTTTTTTACACGTTTTAGAGAATTCATCTTGGTGTGATGAGTTAGATTGTGGACTATAAAAATGAGTGGTCAAGAAGATCAAATTTACCTAGGAGGAAAATGAACAGCACTGAAAATACTGTTACTAATGTCAAGAAGTTAAAACAAACGAGTTTAATATCTGCGTTCTTGAACAAAGCAGGAAGAAAGTAAACAAACAGAAGAATTATGGGATGTTATGTTCACAGAACTAATAAACAAATATAACAACTACTGTCTTGTTTACGTCAACGGTACAAAGAATGACCAAGGAACTTGGCCACCGCAATCTCATGTGAAGTAGAAGTCAAATATTAACTTCATCATTATGCCAGCCAGGTAATAGCTAATCTTTGTTCCTTAATGATAGCGTTAAAATCATTAAACAACTCAAAGACCACACTTTTCTTATCCTATGGAGTTCTCTAACTGCATTATATAATACAAACAAGAATAATAACAACTCTGAAATGAAAACCATTGTACATGAACTGTATCATGACATGACAACATCAGGAAAGACAATCAAGCTGGTGTGGTACCAGCAAATTAGAACAGTCCTGTATGTATTAGAGAACATGAACACGGTAATGACATATCTAGAAGACACAAATAGAATATTAACATTAGAGACGGACAAAACTGCATTCAGTCTCGTATCTCGTCCGACCTGTGAATCATTCTCGCTGGCCGAAGAAGAGAGAAGGGTCGTGGAGGGGGAAGCGCCCAGCTAAGGCCAAGGGGAAGGAGATTCTCTTTCTCTGCAACGAGACTACGAGATTCCCGTATCTCGTAGGGACAGAGTATTCTCGTAAGCAGTCCAAGCCGGCCGGAGATCGGAAGAGACTCGTGATCAAACCTGCTTAGTGTAGAGCAACGATTTCTTCCTAATTAATTGATTTAAAATAATTGTCGTAAAATAATTGCTCTCTAGCGTAATAATGAAACGTTTCCTTTTACATTCATGATATTGAAGTATTACATATCGTCGTACACAAGAAAAGTAAAATATAAATAAATAAAAAATAAAAGGAGATGGCTCACAGCAACAACTGTATTAAAGTGTATTCTTATTACTGTAAATGTTTTGTGTTACGGTGTTTACGTTTTGCATACTTTGTATGTAAATGAAAACCTCACATAATTTAAACTTCGTAAAAATTGAAATATGAAATAATAATTATTGATGCCATTGAAGAGAACCTTTTCTTAAGTGTCCTTCATCGAGCTATCTCCCATCTGACCTGAGAGATGACCTAAGCCTATCTTCGAATTTCGCACGTGAAGAGGCTGTCAACGTATGCGCCGGCCGTAGGCGTAGGACCGTTTCTTCCCTCCCCGACCCCTCCTACGGTGAACCGAGGAAGTTTTGACACTTCGATATGATTGGAGCGTTCAGGCTTTCAGGCCCAGTTTTGTTAATAGTTAAAAAATGATGTTCTTTTACTTCGTTTCACAATTAAATCTTAATTATACATTAATGAATAGGGCTAAATTATAATGTTATTTTCCTAGTTTATATTAAGGGTTTAATATATTTTGTCATTATTTACTGCAAACATTGAGAAAATGTATATTAAAAGTAAATTATATTATTATTATTATTATTATTATTATTATTATTATTATTATTATTATTATTACTAGTGAGAACCCGTCAAAATATGACGGTGAGATCTAAGATAAATGTAAAATACTGTGCCCAGACTAATGTTCACAATATGTTGCATTGTTTGAATCTTCAGGGTATAACGAAGATATTCTGTGATGTGGAGTTCACAAAATTTTGAACACGTATGGCCCATGACCAGGTGTCAATGCAATATCGGCACCAAATTACACAAAAGAAAGACCACTATTATACTGACGGATATTATTTCTAAAGTTTTTTGATGTGTCATAATCTCCTATAAACAACTGTTTGATTTCTTCTGGCATATTGCTCGAAGGTAAACTTATTTTCCCATTTTAACAACACAGAGTAAACTCGTTTACAGAATTTCTCTCACATGGGAAGTACAAAGTAGAACAAAACTGACATTTCATAGACAATGACCGAACAGAAAACGAAATGACCTGACTATCACGACACATACGCTGACTTTCTCTTTTCCTGCTCCCAGTCAATGTACTACGTTTGCGTCTTTTGGGGCGCGTGGGGAAAGATTCGGAATTCGACATAACCTGTGAACAACTTCACTACTTCAGTACAACCGAACAAAACCCACTGTCCGAATGTTCTCTACAAAATACACTATTAAAGGAAATACATGCAAACTGTCATCACCACAATGCAATTATTACACAGAAACAAAACCTTGACGAATTGTGAACAAATCTCAACAATCAAAACAAAACATCAAGCAGCGCCACCATGAAGCGGCGGGGACTCACATCTATCGACTCATGTATATCAATTTTAAAACAGCCACCCTTTGGGGAGAAAACAATTGACTATTGGTAAGCGTACTATTTAAGAATGATTTAATTAATTAATTTACACCGTAAATGTTGGTGAATCAACACTAACAGTATCTGATAACACATCTAGAGATCACGTTCTTTCATTTAAAGGAAAAAAATACTACAATCGGTTTAGTAGAAGCTCTAAACGAAGCCATGGCAGAATACCTAATTTTTTTAAATATATAGATTATTATTATTATTATTATTATTATTATTATTATTATTATTATTATTATTATTAGCTATTAACATCGCATGTGGGTAAGGGTTCCCTGACAGGCGGGTAGCTTACATTGTAAAAAGCATCTGGAGGAGCCCACTTCGAGGAAGAGTGTTTCTTAATGAATATTAAGAAATTTGTACTAACATTATTAATTATTAAAAGAGTTTATTAATATTAAAATTTTTACTTTTTTTTAAATTAACATTTAATTTAAATAAATTTATAAATTAACAAATAAAATAATAAATTAACTTACATAAATTTAATTCAAACATTTAAAATTTAATTAGTATTAATATTTTAAAATATTTATTAATATTATATAGTACTATTAATATTTTTTCTTAATGAAATTTCTTAAATAATACATGGGTGAAAGTTAAACATGTTTCAATCATTAATTTTGAATGAAACATTACGCTTCTATTTCCTCGCCTAAGAATAGTTAATATGTCTACTAGCGTTCAATGACAATTTTTAATACAGTTTTAGTTATAATTATGGTGCAGAATTTATGGAAACTATTTTCGCGAATGTTAGTGATACGGTCAAATTTAAGCAAAGAATCGTATAACACAGTCGTGCAAGAAGGAAGTTTGGGATGCGTGGGAAGACTCATTTATAGGTAAGAAGACACGTTTCTCCATTCGTTATCGCTACTAGAGAGGACAAGATTTATACGGAGAAATTCCATAAATTTTTAACACTGTATCACATGTCGCCAAGCTCTGCGCCCGGACGTGAGGTCCAAGGTCAGCGAACGAGCTCGTGTTGATGTCTGCGAAAGACCGTTGGCCGGGCCCCCCGTCTGATGGCCTTGGTTACGAGATTATCGAGTCGTCTCGCTCTCGAGAATGCGTTCTCGTTGCACGAGATTCTCGTGGGCCCCATTCTCGTTCAGCCTTTCTCGCTTACGAGAACGAGAGAGAATATTCGGCAAATGACCGCCTTTAATTAACAGTATCTTATATATTCAAAGACTTAGTAAAACACACAGGAAAAGCAATGCAAGACACATGGAATTCCAGGTGGAAAACTTTGAAGATCCAGTGCCCTTCATCACAAATAAATAATTTCCAGAATCCCAAAAATAAAACATACCTGAACAGAAAAGAACAAGTAGCTATTATAAGGATTTGAACTTGATCCTGCAAACTAAGCCACTTATATTAATAGAAAGAAATCCAACACGTATATGTGATCATTGTAATATTCCTATTATTATATCCCATATCATTAACAAATGTGCCCTATACAATCAGTCCAGACGAAAACACCTAGAGAATCTGAGCCCAGAGTCAATTCTTACATTTATAAATACCAAGATAAAGTGATTCAATTCTGAAAAGATATAAATATATTTAATAAAATTTAATTAAAAATGTTCACAGTATTTGAAGTATATATTTATACATTGTGACCTACTGAAGTATGAGTTTTTAGCGTGTGTGTATGAATTGTATTCAATCTGTTTTTTTTTAATATACACAACTCAACTATAAATATTTAGACTATCTACCAAAACTGACCAAAGCAATGTATTATTGTTAGTCAATATGTTAATTGAGGCCAAAAATATGTAAAATATGACCAAGTATTATATCCATTTGTTCTATCAGGATTAACAATAAGGTTTTAACCATTGTTAACTCAATGTACAAGTATTGAGTCGCTAATGATCTCAGTAGTCGATGCGCCTATAAATAAATGAAAAAAATGTTTAGAATGTTCTTGGATAAGAAAGAATTATTGGTGATATTTCACTTTAAAATAGAGTTTTTTAGAAAGTCATAGTTCATGAATTTCTCGCTGTACGTGAAGCTTCATACTGATGGAGAGAAACGGGTAAGTAAAGGAGAAATATTAACGGTACGTAAACATCACACAAAAATACTTTTAATTAGAACACAGTATCTCTAAAATTATACATGATTTGATACAAATAAGAAGTAACAGTTCAGAAAATGAAGCTAGGGTGGCGTGAGAAGATACTACAATGTTCAATACAATAATGTTTTCAAAATTATCATATATGAATTATAGTAATCCTGCAGATTTTTTTGATATCATAAGACTAAGTAACAATATTAGTAAAAGTAATTTACTTCTTACCCTAGTTTCCAGTTTCTAAGAGCATCCGTTTGGTAATGACATTTTCGTAGTTCATGTGGAAGATTAGTTGATTCAGATTCATCTTTATCTTTATCATCAAGTCTCTGTCCTGAGGTGTTAGTAAACAACTGATCTTGACGTCGTAAGAAATAGTCGTTAAAGTATTCATTCGGATAAATATTTAGAAATTCTTCTATTTCACTTTGTAACAACTTAATTTCAGCTTCCGATATATTACTATATCTTTCTATAATAGATTGTTGTTCTCCAAAATGTTTCGCATATCTAATACAAATTGATCCCAATGTAAGAAAACAACAAATTAGACTTAATTAACTAGACTTAACAAACTTAGACAAATTAGACTTACAAAAAGGCTGTCGCAGCGTTTTTTGGACAATATATCATTGTATCGGGCATAAGCAATTCATACAGTATGGGACTGAAATCTTTAAAAGCTTTACAGCTATTTTGCAAATTTTCCGGTTTAAGGCGAATCACACATAAAACTAAAATTTTCATAAATTTCAGAAATAATTTTCTTAAAATTTATATAAGATGTACAATGTAAATGTAAAATGTATAATGAGGTCGCTGATGACCATTGTAGTTTAAAAGGGACTTATAATTTTTAAAAATTGCTAAAAGGTGTCAATAATTCTTAACATATTTTGATGAAATTTTCACTAAAATTCTCAGGCATTGAGACAATTTTTTAAATTAAAATTTCTAGAGACTAAAGCGGTAAAATAATTTAAAAAATGCTCCTCAAACATCTGAAACCAATTCCATGTGAAATGTTTAGGTTCAACCCAGTACTAAGATTTCCACATTTTTTGACATCCACTCCCTTCCTCACTTTATAAGAAACAAGCTTTCTATTTCTTTTTTACTTTCAATAAAAAATAACATCTGAAAAAATTAAGTATGGCTTTGTTAATAATCAATAATTAAATATTATTAAATTAAATTGATTGTGTTAATTTGAATTAAGTTTGCATTTTTAAACAGCACAGCTTTTTATTCAATGGGTTCAAAGACCTAACACCGCTACTACTGTGCTTCTAATATTTTAAAGATAAACTTACTGATCTTCTATTTCTCCAAGCAATCCGTAGACTTTATGCAATGTATATTTTAATTTTTCGTCTGTTGGTTCTTGCCTAAGCGAATCAATCGATATATTTATTTCCTTTTCCATTTCTGCTTCAGTTACTGAATGTTGAGCAATTAAAGAAATGAGCTTCATGTTTATCATGTTTTTTGCTTCTTTTGTTCTTGAGAAATGTCTTTCCCACATTTTTGATGAATCAAATAAAAACGAAAATGTTGCTTGTAATGTACTTTGCATGTCAGACATTAAATTTCGCCATTCAGTCTAGAAAATAATAACAAAACTGTATACAAACATGTGACAAACGTTTTGAAAAATGTCTGGTAACTCGTACTAATATATAAATAATTGATTTTTTCTGACCTCTATTGCTGAAACATTTTCCTCATGCAGTTGTTCTTTTTCCATTACTGGTGTAAAAATTTTCTTCTTAAGTTCAATCATTATTGACGAGTCCTCAGACGATTTGAGTTCATTCATACCTAGATATTCTTCCTGAAACTTCTGAAGTTCGGTTATTCGACCTTGAAACAAACTGTAAGTAATCTTCTTGTATAAAGCTATTACCATTTTCGTAATTTTATCTGCAACAACCGAAGAGGCGAAAATAAATGAAATGTTAATAAAAATGGTAATTAGATTAATAACATTTTATTTCTCCATATTATCTGTCTTACAAGACACCTACATTGTTTTAATCTTTATGTAATTTTTTTAATATACATTATAGTGGGAAAATAAACAACTTGTGGGAATAAGAGGCGAATAATTTTTCCTTAGAAATTTCAATCTCTTTGTTAAACTGGTGGGATCATAACCAGTGAATAAGGCGACTTTATATGTGACCCCTTCTCTAAGGGCCTCAATAAGAACTTCGAATTTATACAATATCGTTTTAAGTGTCTCCCAGAGCGTCAAAGGACATTAATAAAGAAATATTGGGAGAGAGAGACCAGCATTTATTCATGTGCCATATTTAAACATGATTTTCTACTATATGAATCTTAAGTCGTTTGCTACGCACTTCTCCTCTCGACCGCTCATAATGAATGAAGTCGAAAACAGATTAGAGAAGTAAGGTAAACGTACAATTTCAATTTCATGCAGGAAAGACGTTCACCTTTTTTTCTTTATCGCCTTTAAGTAAAAATATAAGAGAAAGTTATGTAATGCTGCAGCAAAGAGCAGCGAATTTTCGGCAGAAAAACTTTTATTACCGAGCCCTAGTAACGAAAAAGTGGATAAATCGTTGATACCGAAAAATCAATTAACGGCAAAAGTCTCTCCGTCTGTGAACAACGCTAGCTGCTAAACCGTTAAGCCAATTTTCTCCAAAATTGATATTCCCAATCGATCTGACTGATATCACGGTCCCTTGGATTTAAATTGATATTTTAATTTTGGGGGTACTTTATATGAATCCTCTGGGACATTTTCAAAATTTTCAGAAGAATGGCTCCAACGTTTTCAATTAAAATTTGTTATTGGATAGTGTGAAGGACGTTTAAGAGAATAGCGCAGGTCTCATGCTTGTTAAAATCTCTGATTCTTCGAAAATTAAAAAATTTAAAATATTTTCGGCGTCTGCCTACAATTAAAATTAAGAAGCTACATTTTTTTCTTCGAGAAATGTGTTCATCAAAAACAGATCTTCGAAAATGATCATATTGAATTTTTTGACGATATACTGTAAGTATTTTTTGTGTAATTTGACGACAAACATCGTCGCCCGCTCCCAATTTACTGCGCTTCGTGAAAATAAAATGGTGTTTTTAGGCAATTGAATTCCGTGTTAGTTAGAATTTGTATATTTTTTCATATTATTATTATTATTATTATTATTATTATTATTATTATTATTATTATTATTATTGTTGTTGTTGTTGTTGTTGTTGTTGTATTATAACTATTATTATTATTTCATTTTAACTGCGTCCTTTCATTGCGTTAAATGTGAAAACCAATAGATGATTTCGCTTTGCTGAAGAAGATGTGGGAATGAAGAGTAATGTATGTAAAAACAAAGAGTAATTTTGATGAATATAAAAATATCATGTTTAATTATTATATTTTTCTAGCCATTTTTTGCTGGAAGTATCAGTCATGTTAATTGGCAAAATGTGTATCTCATACGAATTAGCGGTCACTTTGGCTTGTTGCAACCCATTGTTGAAACGCCTCATTGATAACAGAAGGCGATAATGACGGCTGCCCTTCTTTCGCTTTAATGTAAACTAATATTTTTACATATTTCGAGAATATTACAATACTATAGTATTTAATAATTACTGTTATATATTTTTCGATCAACTTTCATTTATTTGCCAACGTTATCAGTATCATATTATTTATTAACTTTTAATTATTTTACTTTATCGCATATTGCTTACGCAGAATATTGCAAGGCTGAAAAGCTCATCGGATATATTCGTGTATACACTGCAAACCGTATATAATAAATTCAATGCCAGAAATGTATTTTCATTTAAAGTTTAGAATAAAAAATCTATTGCTTGCAACTATTTAATTTTCCCACCAAATGTTTTACGATTTCAATTGAGTTTTTCAAAAAATTGTGTCGAGATATGTTAATTCAAAGAGAAATTTTGGTATAAATAGTAATATTAAACATTACTAAAGGCGAGAAAGTTCGTGCTGTTTTGTTTTAGCACCTCTAGTTTATCTGAACGATTTTCCAGCAATCATGTAAAAAAATATTTCTAGCAATATTTATGCACACAAATTGAATAAAATTAGTGGTGCTAAAGCAGCATATACTTACATGTTCGTAGCAATGGTAACGTAATATTATTATACCGCAATTTCTGTCCATATTAACAAAAATCAGTCATCATTTATAAAACTCTTTACAAGTCATAGAACATTACGTGAGAAAACTAATTCTTTTAAAGCCAATATAGCTACACAAATTCAACTATGAAAACTGCATTTCATACCGCTATAAAATTTCACAACAATGAGAAGGAATTCTCAGAATTTCAAACTGCCACGGCCGTGTCGCAGCGCGGCATGCGGTCTTGTCATATTCCAATCTGATATATAGCAAATGAAGCACGGGAAATTTGAATTTGCAAATTCGAAAAAAAAAATTTTTAAGAACTGATTTTTTTAGAACAGACTTCAGGTAACGAAAAGCTCTATTATCAATATTGTACTTTTGCACATTTTTGTTAATTTTTTGTTGTTTGAAATTTTTAAAATATTGAGAGATCACCGAAAATTGGTCCATCACCACTTTCTTTGTCATTTATAGCTACATACGAGGAAAAAATTAAAAAAAAAACAATTTGAAGCTGTATTTGAGAAAATAATTGTTTCTAATTTGCCTGTTTCACGCAAATTTCGCTGTAAGTTCTCATATTTTCGAAAAATAGCTTCATGATCTATTTTTGATGAACTGATTTCTGAAAAATCTTCTTGCCAACGATTAGGTTCTTCAACCTGTTCCGATGCCCATTTTGCTCGAAGTCTTTCAATATCTCTTTTTACCTCTTGGTCGATACTGCATTGCCAAAGCTGGAAGTACACTACTTGGCATTCTTATAAGATGTATACACTATTTCTGTTATGTGTTACCTGCTGGTCAAGCTGGTTCTACCTCAAGTTCCTTCCATAGATCAAATTCCTTTTTTTTTTAATCTAATATTGAATACCCTAAAGTACCTCGAATACATTTCATTTCAGCTGCCTGTACTTTAGATTTGTCTCTTTTTGTCAATACTCTAGATTCATTCGCATATTTTAGAATTGGCACAGCTTCAGTATTAAAAAAATGTACTCTAGTATTTTTTGAATCTTATTCCTTAATGTTCTGTGAATTGTTCCACATACATTTCGTAAATTTATTAATTTTACGTCCACGTCTATAACTTGTTCGTAAGAATTGTAGCACCCTAGATACTTAAAGTGTTGGATCTGCTCTATTGTTTATTCTTCAATTACTATTTTAGTTCTAACATTGATTCATACTGACATTCTCTTATCTTTGATTCCCGCCTCCTGCCCACAAAAATAGCAACTTCTTTAGGCGCTCTGTGATTTTACTCCATTATAAAACATGACAAATTTACTCTTAAGAGAATTTTGATTCCTTTAATTTACTTTTGGTTTTTGTAATTATATCTACATTTACTTTCATATTTTCCTACTTTTTGCTAGTTCTAACTATTAGTAATTCTCCTCACATTCCAAATGGCAACTTTTAAATAGTCTGAGATCCATTTGCATTTTCCAGGTCTTTGCATAGTGTCCGTCAATGTTGAGGTAATTCCGAAGCTATTTTGGTCACTGAAAGTAACTGAAGATTTTATATGGGAGGGTTATTAGCCCTCTCCGCCCAACCTTCATCCAGAGGGGGATGTTTTTTGGACTTCCCTTGTTCTAGGATGTTTGCCTTCTCCGCGGTTTCGAGAATGCTCCTCCCCGTTTCTCTCTTTTGGGTTTTTTAAGCCCTCAACGCGAGAGATCTAACCTTCCACTGCCCGATCATTTGCCCTCCAAACAGAAGGCCATTGGCAGGCGGGGGGGGGGGCACTTATCCAAGCAGTCATTCGGACTCCAGAGCCACGTTAGTCACCACTCGGTGCCCATGCCCTACCGCGTGGAGGTGTGGTTGGAATTTTCCTTTCATTAAGAAAGAGACATACAAGGAATTTTTCTTTCCCTCCAAGACTTCTAGGGGACAAGGAAAAATATCTCCATCTTAAATATTGTAGTTGTATGAAGCGGCTGAAAAAATTTTCTACATTGCAAATGCGACCAGCAACACTTTCTTTGCCTTTCTTTTCTATATATGAGGAAAAAATTGAAGATATTTTTCAGTAAGAATGTTCTAATTTTTTGAAAACTGCTTTTGTTTCAAGCAAAATGACACAAAACTATTCGTATTTTCGAAAATTTTTACATGAGCTTATTTTAAAATGTCTTGAAGCAACTGATTTTATAAAGAAAAAATCGCAATATTATATTTGTAGGATGACGCCGAAAAAAATTGAATATTTGCAATTTTCGAAAAACCAGTTTTCAACGAACATGAGCCTCATTTTTAAAGAGTTTTACGTTATTCAAGGACAAATAAAAAAAGCTTGGAGATATTTTTGAGAAAATTTTGAAAATGATGCTTCATGTACATCAAAACATCCGTTTTAAACTTGCAGGGCCTCGAGTTTATCAGATTGATCGGGGAATATCAATTTGGAGAAAATCGTTTTTAACGTTTAGGACTTTTGAACGTTTTCCACAGACGGACAGACAGACGTTTTGCAGTCATACGAGTTTTCTGTGTCAAAGACCCACAAAACATGAGTTCTGACTTCACAACATGTTAGAGGAAGTAATTTACTATATTTAAAAACTTGATTTATCCACTTTTTTGTTATCAGGGTCCGGCAATAAGAGTTTTCCGTGGAAATTTGCCATTTTCCGACCCACGATTACAACCATTTCTCTATACTGCGTAAGTAGTATGTGAGAAATTGAAAATAGATTACCAAATCTTAATTTAGTACCAATGAAGTGTAGTTAAAATAGAGTGGACATTACCTAGATCTTCAGTAGCTTTTTGAATCTTGACGGCCCATCCTTCCACATCGTCCGTTGAATATCTCACATGACCAAATTCTTGTTGTATGAGATTGGATATAACTTCTCTAGCACCATAAAGACTTTCAAGTGCTTTCTTGCCTTCATCAGAGGTAAAAAATTCTCTGTCAGGATCTAGTTCCTGTATTTGCCCTCTGCATAAGAAAAATATCTCGTTTATTCACTATCATACACTTAGATCTTAAAATATATTGGTCACTCTTACACGGGTAGTAAGTACCTACTTATTCTAGGTACCTTAAGACAGTGAGAAATTGCATAATACCAAACTCAATACTTGCCTGATTAATATCATATGATCCTTTCTTCCTACGTGACAGTGGGGAATTTAAAAAAATGTATTTGCATAAAACACTAACAACTAAAAAAAAATCTATGTGGGAATAGAAAATCAACATTAGGAAGAGCCTTGCGATACAGACAACTGTCATGGACGGCGCTTCGCCTAGAGGTCTAGCCGCACGGGACCACCGGGGCGGCCCTCAATGCCACACCCGCAACGCATTTTGCTACCTTAGAGAGCAAAAGACTTGCACCCTGCCGGAGTGGAGAGCCATGCGGGTGAAACTCGCCGAGTTGCTCGCCCGGCCTTGTAAGCGAGCCCCGGCGAGCAGAAGATAGAGTTCGAGCTGAAGGCTGCAACCGCGACGCCAGCGCTGAACGCGACGCCACTGAGTAAAGCCGATCACGCCATCACAAGGGATCTCTGCACGGTTATGACGACACGGCTTGTACTTTTGGTATTTGTAACTCTTTGGTATTTATGGAATAAAAATAAGATTTACTGAACTCGTTTATTTTGTTGCTAATACCACCAATCCTGGACATAACATCAACGTAGTCTCTGATAAAAATATGTAACGCAGTTCTAATTCACGGAGCACTGAATGAACGTAATGAAATATGACGCCTTAGAAAAGTTCTAGAAAAACTGAGTCCATCAATGGCAGGATTGTGCATGAGTTGCGTCACACTTCTAGCGCGATAACGAATCTCCTGCAAAACAGACGACGAGAAATATTTGAAGTTCCATGGTATCCACCTGCATAGGAACAGACCTGATCGAGTCAATCTGTACGATTACTGTAACCACTAAATTAAATGATACTCTTATGAGAGTCATCACGACACTGTGGAAATTATCATCAATTCTCTAAGACGTCATTGCGAGACATCGAGGGAAATGGATTCCGCTAATGGACTTGAACGCACTGCACAAACGTAACAGAGGTCTTACACATAGCGAGCTATTACATTGGTGTTTCATCTAAAAATAAAGCTAAGCATGGATTTTAATTGTAGCCTCAATGTTTAATCAAACTCTTGGATTCTTTCAGCTTAAGAAACTGCGCAAAAATCGAAATTGAAATAGCAACATTCCCATGCCTTGTAAGAAAATTGAAATGAAGTTCAACAGCAACAAAGAGTGAATAATGAATAAAATAGGCGCTAACATGTTTACGTTAGCAAATTGGCCAGTTGCCTTGCACGGTACCGTGCACACTTTGGTACCTGGACGGTGCGCCTTCGATCCATCCGCAACGCTCGATGCAGGCCGGCGCGGGCGGTGCAGGCATGAGCCAACATGCTACGTTCTTATGCGCATGCATACTGGCTATTCTGTTAGTTATTACAAAAGTGGAATAAAATACCGACCAAGGGATAGTCACTTCTTTTGACGTAGTGGTTAATTCTTGCATAAAATGCGAAAGACTTCGGAGACTGGAAGCACAATGGGTGAGGCTCGGAAGTCAATCGATGAGTTAACTTCAAAGTTTCAAGTTCTGGAGTGAAAGCACGATAGACGGGAAGGGAAGATAACTTAATAGCAAGTTGATATGATATTGATGCGAGATCTGCTGAATTCTAAACTTCACCACCGAACTCAATTCAACGCCCGTATGAAGGGAAAGAGAAAGTGTTTCGGGACTCGCCAAAGTGGGATGTTGGGCCAAAGCGGAGGTGTAGGTGCGGAGGTGTGCGCCACCGCGGAGCTAAGGGTGTCGATAAGTCCCCGGGGTGGGCACCTTTGCCTCTTTGGGCTATTATCCGCACGCCCCGCCGACGCGTTAACGCCGACAGGCTGATGGCCGGATCCAGCTGGAACCCAGTTTAACTTCACGGCAACTTACCCAATGCCTGGGTAGGGGCCGCCGTGCTAGCTCAGAGCTCCTAGCTATCCAGGCTAGTACCGGAGTCTCGACAATGCGCCACTCACATGCGCCGGAAACTAGTTCCCTCTTCTTTGCCCAGAGTATCGGGCCACTGCCACGACGAAGCCGAGAGCCCAACTGGAGGCCACCTGGACTAAGGCTCAGGCACGCTCGGAGCCCCCATCCCGTCTCCCCAATGCTTACCGCCAGCTCACGATGTGGGTAACGCCAGCACCGGAGCAACCTGATGGGGGTAACTAGTTTACCGCCGGACTTTAAAGTGGGATCCGGAGTGCTCCGCAGAGATCCTTCGTCCAATCCTGCTCTAAGGTCGACGCGCCTTAGGCCCAACTGGTGGGTGGCCGGTTGCCCGGCCTCCAGGAGCTTAGCATCGCCTGCCCCTTCAAGCTAACGACCTGAGCGGTGCTGAGAGACTCAGGGTCCGGGTGGTCGTCTACGACACTCCGCCAGAGCAGCACCCTCTCCACGCGAAGTTTGTGGTTTGTGTAATTGTCTTATGCAGCAATTATCAGGACAGGAGATCATACTATTGGAATTTCGGAATTTCAGGATAAAAAACAACGGTAGAGGGAGCTTCCATAAAGTGCGGTATATTTGACATGTTCAGGATTCGTCACTGACCAACAAGGTCATGTACTCCCTAAGTGCACTTGTTATTATTGTTATTAATTATATTATTACTATTATTACTATTATTACTATTATTATTATTATTACTATTTCAAAACAATTTTAAGTTATACATGTATAAATGTATTAATGTATGAATAAACGTAAATTATAATGTTCTGCCACCAGGTTTCAAAAAACATACTCGAAGAAATAATAAATATCAATCTATCTAAATTTCTTATATTGTTATGTATTATGTTTACCCATGTACTAGATCCTGGGTAATCACATGATGTTTTGAAATACACTTAGATGGCTTGTTCCACATAAGCGGATTTATAATGAAGCTGTACTTACTGTATTGTATCCAACAATTTTTCAGCAAATTTCTTTTGACATTTTTCAACGTGATCTCTGAAAGATATTTTCATCTTTTCTCCTTGCAAATGAAAATTGAGTTTCATGTCCTCATAATACCGTACATTGTTTATTGCTATTTGGTTGATTTTCTATGAAATAAACATTTTTTTAATATAAACATTGTAACTCCAGGGAAATGTATTCACTTTAAGCACCATATTCACTGCTACAGAGAAATATTGCAGGAAATGTAAAATGTCATTGATTATTTGAATAAAATTGCAGCTTACCAAAATTTCTGTTTCCAAAATCTCCCGTACTTCAGATGGCTTTTTTACTGCCAGTTTTATCAATGCGTCTTTGACATTTCGTAAAATACTAACATTTTCCTTTACGCGATGATTCTCTATAGAAACAAGATTATTATAAAATTCCTCTATTGCATTTCTTCTTTTTTCCAAAATGTCATGTAAAGCATTGAGGTTCAATATATCATGTTTAGCCATCATTACATGAGTTAACGGCAGCTACAAAACAAAAATGAGAAATAAATGACTTACTTCAGAAATGAAATTAGTTGTGCAAGAAACTGACACACCTTTTCTCGTATTAGTTAATTCCGCTTTCTTTTGAGACGCATCAACCTTTTCGTTTTCACCCCACCACTTTCCCCAGTTGCCATCTAATGGCGCCTACGGACTTACCAGACCTAACTACCACACTTCTGGTGGACAATCCCAGAAAATGGCTCCTTCGTTCCCTGCCCAACGAGGTAGCCCCTAGGTCCAACTCGGTCCTCCACTTATAACTAATTTGTTTTAAATTGTCCTGATTTCACAGAAAATTACGCAAAATCTATTATCTGTAACAGTTACGAGATGCTTGTATTAAATTTTGCAAATTGAATCCAATTAACTCTTCAATCATCTCGCAAATTATTGTTTTCATGAAAAGAAGTACGGAAAATTCGAATTCGCAACATGCGAAGATTTGCAAGTTTTGAAAGTTCACAATTGCAATATTAAACGAACTTATACCATATTCATACGCGTACTTCGCCCTACTCACGGAAAATGTATTAAGATATTACATAAAAAGTCCGAACTCCTGCTCCACAGAACATGACGGCAAGAACTGTGAAAAGGCGCTATTTTAAATGATTTGTTCGCTTTGGCATTTCAGAAAGTGTTAATCAAAATCACGAAAACTATGCACAGTTCGAAAAACCTGCACCTACATGTTCTGAAGATCTAATGTTGAGACATATATTACATTGAGAAATAAATATCTTCATTATTAAACGACTAACACATGTTCGAAAAATATTTGAACTTTGTCACAATTACCTGAAAACGAGAAAACAGCAATATTTTGAAAATAATGTAAAAAAATATTTAAAGATCTAATATTGAGGAAAAGCTTTCATTATACCACATGAAATCCCTTGCTTTAATATTAAAGATGTAAAGACCGTTTGTTCAAATTAATGTTTGCAAATTTTTAATATTTCAGAGGAGTTTAACGAAAACTGGACTTACGCAGTTTTATTAATAGAACATCACTTTATTTGTGCCGAAAATTTGAAAGTAACTAAGCCGTTTTCAAGAAAACTTTACATTTTTTTAATTGCCTTCATTTTACTCAAAATGACCCGAAAACTACAATATTTTGGAACAAAATGTACACAACATTACTTAAAGATTTAATTTTGAAGAACATACTTCATTAAGAAAAAAATGTCTATCTTCAAAACTGAATGTGAAGGACGTTGAAACAATTTTTAACTTTGGCAATCTCCGAAAATTCAGAAATTTCAGTGAAAACCGGATCTGTGCATTTTTGAAAGCGTACTCTTCACGTACAGAACAACTACAAAGAAAAAAATTTGAAGTCATTATTGAGAAACTGTTGAAAATGTACGGGCTGTATGTAAAGTACCTCAAAAATTAAAATATCGATTTCGAGTTTCAGGAGTCGCGACATCAAATGGATCAATTGAAGAAAAATAAATTTCGTAAAAATCCAGGGTACGGCGCAAGCGTTCCTCACGGACAGACGGTTTTGATTGATTGATTTTTTCGTGTTTCCGGGCGCATCGACTGCGCTGGTCATTAGTCCCGTTAGTGTAGTGCATGTTTTTTTCCTCTGGAGATAGCGGTAATCTTCCCCCGCTGAATGGCGAGATCTGGCGCCGACCTACCGTCGGCTAGTGGGGTTTCCCCCTAACCAGGACTCTCCCACCAGCGGGGCACCGCCCCAGTCGGGACAAGCTCTAAGCTCCCGACCGGTCTCCCGAGATATGTGGTAGTGTAGTGCATGTTAGTGTAAGTGTGTATGTAAGGGAAGAGGATAGGACAAGGAATGGGAAGGACAGATTGCGCGTGGTCCGTGGCCCGTTTGGTAGGGTACTGCTCCGGCATTCGTCTGGTGTCGGACAGACGGACTTCTGGACTTCTTGTCGAAAACCACTTTTTCGGGATGAAGGGTCCATAAAACTAAATAAATAATGAATTCCAGGAAGTTACTACTTGTAAGGGAAAATACACTTTTTCTATATTAGGTACTCATAATACGGAGGATGAAAATCATCGAAAACACTTTGTCTGGGGCGAAGTTCATGTTTCGCAAACAAAACACTAAACAAATGAATTTTCAGTAACATTAGGAGAAACATGATGCCTGAAATTAATCACTTGTACATGCTCAAAGATTTTCCTTACTAGGGTACCCTCACTCTGTATGCATAACCACGCGGTGATGCATTCAAACCTAGATATTTTTGAAGGCGACATGCCTTCAAAATATTGTGTTATCTGTTCTGCTGCATTGCTTTATTTCGTTGTCGAAAACTGTTACTAATGTAAGTAAATATTTTATTTGTTCTCACAAGACAAGGATAAAATTCCCCGTCGCATTCCCCTTGTAAAATACTGTGAATAAAAAATTACGTAAACAATTTGTTAACTGGAATTCGCCATATTATTATTCTAGGAAAAATGACAGAAATTCTAGGTATTTCGGGAATACTGTGTTCTTCACAAAGCATGTTTCATTTGGGTCTGTAGTTCATATGCGGTTCACTAAATATATTCTTCAACTCGAATTACAACTCGATTCTGAGAATTTTTCATTTAAGTTCAGGGTATTAAATTTACGAGCTCAGTGCTAACTTTCTATGAAAATGGCCAAACATTTTTAATTTTAATAAAACACGTTTTTAATTTTGGTTCTCCAAACATAATATTCTTCATTAAAACTAGAAATTCGCATTCTTGCAAATTTAATTTTTTGAGGCTTCATAAATGTTTTTTTAAATATTTCTTAATGCTGTAAATTTCTAAAAGTAAAGGTTTCATATTGTCGAAAATTTATTAAATTTCACTTTTCTATTAATAAACATGAAAAGTGATTCAAAATGCATAGGATATTTTTTAAAGAAGGCTGAAAAATGTACTTTCCCCTCACAATTGTGGGACTACTGATATGGCATTGGTGACATTTAAGAATGAAATAATGGAAGCCTTTTTTAACACCAATTTATTCAGAGAACCGGATTTCGACGGCTTTGCTGATAGTGCTGGGCGGGCACTGTCTCCCGACTTTCGCCACCTATTGCTCGACTGATGATGACAAAACCGTCGAAAGTCGGCTATCTTAATAAATTTAAGTTGGCAAAGGTAATTTCCGTTATTTCATCCACTTAACTATATTCTCAAACATTGCATTCACATTTGTATATTCAGTAATACTGGGATTCTTGTTAAACATTTGGAAAGATACATCCATGTTGGTCTGTGTTTTAATTATCAGCATACTTAAAAATGGGGTCTGCTCTAAAAGGAGGTGCGGTATATTAAGGAAAAATGTGTTATAAGCTTCTTCGATAAGTTGTCTCTTATTAATAATGCCCCTTTAGAGTCCATTAGGTTTCATTAATTTATACATTTTATCTTCTCGCACCCTTCTGTCCAGTTGGTAGAGCTAATTTACAAACATTTCGGGCTCCTGATGAAATCATGCCAAAACAGTAGTAAAATATGGAATGAAGAGTTAACATGAATATCAACGTTCGAAAAGTAGTATTCGCAACTGTATGGATGGCGCATTAAGGTTAAAATAGTTCTGGTTATCTGCATGAAATGTTATAATCACGGAACGGATTTATATGGACTAAAAATGTTTGAAATATATATATATATATATATATATATATATATATATATATATATATATTAGTTATTTTCATCAAAATATGGAGTTTAATATGGACTTGATAAAAAATGACTACGGTAAAATAATATTTTATTGTCAGTTGTTAAATCTTCATCTTTAAATTCTGAAATGTAATTTCTAGTTTTCCACTGGATCATTGTGCTACTTTTGGTGCTTTACACAAGCTTAATAGAGAGATTAATGGAACTAAACCAACACGTAGTATTCTGACTGGATTGTAACTGGCAATGAGGAGCTGTGTAAGTTGAATTCTGATGTTCAAATCTCTGTGACTTCATGCGATTCCCGGGTGGCAACCTCAGAGGGAAGGAGAAGGGGAACTGAAACGAGGTGCGTTTCCCACAGATCATCGAGGTATCAGGGTCATCTTCCAATAATTCATCGCCTCCTCACGTCCCCTTCCCCTCGCAGGACATCCAGACCCCTCAGACAGGGCCTGAGGGTTAGAGAGTGGATCTATTCTTCCCATCAATTAACACATTAACAGTTTCTTAACTTGCTTTCCATTGTCAATTCTCCCTAATTTTTAAAAAAAACTCTAATGTTTAAGGAATCACTGAAGATATAAGCTCTTTTTGTTGAGATTCATTTTTAATATTTAATGAAATTTCATTGTTAAATATAATATGCTATATGGACTGATTTTATAAGAAATATGGAAAATATATGAACTTTTATTCAAATATATACCAAAACTCAAAATATGAAAAAAAAATATGGAAAAAGGGGGCATTTTTCAACCCTACACACTGTGGAACATGCAGATAATGCAAATTAGTATCGATATTAGCTTATTTAGAATGTATTATATGTATTTACACAGAAATCCGTTCCCTATTTATAATAATAAACCTTCATGAGAAAAAGGAGTCGCACTAGATTACTCGAATTACTTTCAATATGAATAATATTTTTGATACAGTGATAATTTTAAAATACAAAACAGTTATATGAAATTTGACACACCTTTCCAGAACTGATCAATGTCTTCCAATTTTCAATCGTATTTTCTGAGTCTTTCAATGTAAATTTGAAAGTTTCACACGCCGTTCGTACGCAATCCTCGATTCTGTTGTTTACTTCTTTAATGTTTCCTTTCATGGCTTCTAAGTTTTCTTCAAATTGCTGCTTACAATTATTTATGTAAGTTTCCAGGTAAGGTGAAGTTCTAGACACCGCTTCTACGAGTATATCACAAGAAAATGTGAAAGAATACATTTTAAGTACTGTAATTTTATCATCTTCATTACGTTAACAAAACAATAAATTTCATTGTATACTTACTCATATTAAAGTTCAGACCCTTAATATCCCATATGTCCTTCTCTTCATCGGTAACCATTTTTGCTGGCGGAATTTCTCGCTTAAAACATTCCAACGCATGTATTTCTTTTATACCAATCATGTTTTCTGTTTCAAACTGAGAAATTTTTAACGTAAAATTAGTCTTATTACAAAAAATATACAAACATTACCACAACATTTGCTGCTGCGGAGGGCCCCGAGCACACATGACTTCCCGTTCTCGGTGAACTTGAGTTCCTGTACTAATAGCTCGAAGAAAACGCACTGCTATTAATGAAAAAATATTTCTAAAAGTACATATCAATACAATAAGCAAACAAAAATATTTTTGAAAAACGATTTTTTGAAGCTTGCGATTTCGCGTCCTCAAATACAAGGTGTGTAATAAAGTGAGTGCAAGAAGTAATGTCCTTCAAGGTTATTTTTCCCTGTAAGTAGATCTAATTTTGTCTGAAATTTCTGACATTTTGCAGTCCAACTGAGTGCAAACTTAGGCCTCACACTAGAGGCGTAAGTGCCGCATCAAGGCGACTTGTAAGAAAATCGAAATTCATAAACTCTCGTGTCGTAGTTGCGAACTATGATGAACCACTGCATATATTGATAAATGACCTTGACTGTCAACATTTTTTCGAGTTATTTTTCCATTTTGCTAGTTGCCATGTTGGATAGCTAACCTTCCTAGAGTCTGTAACCGACCATGTCCGCGATAATCAACTGCGCCCATGCCATCAGGTCCTTTTGTCGTTGTTGTAGATGATGGTGGTCAACATCTTACGCACATGTGACAAATGCAATAGAGTTTCAAGTTAGACACATTTACAATCACCCCAAGACAAGAGATCGTCACACTGATGCGCTTACCCCTAAGTGAACAACTTTCAGGCGAAGCCTTAAAAAATAATTTTACTCCGTTACTAAAACGTCCGAGAATACTATGGATATTGAAGTCTGCAAGAAATAAAAATTCCAATTAAACTTGTGCAGCCGATTTACAGTCAAGAGATAGTTTTAAACGTTAAACGTTCATTTCAAAGAAATAGTTACATTGGGAGATCAATGGAGAAATGATCATCAGCAAAACGTCATTCAGACTCATCCACTGCACTGAAGATTTTGACGCTTCATAATCTGAACTTCGGTGTTTAAACTTAATTCAGTAATAGTTACTATAATAAATTATTCATAGTAACTATTGTGGAAGTATATAATAGTATAGAGAAAGTTACGTAATGCTGAGCAAAATCGACATCGAGATTTGAACAGAAAAGCAAGTTTTGTGGTCCACTGAAACCAAAAAAGTGTTTTCTTTCAAAACATTCAACCATTTATCCGTCTCTCTGTGAACAACACTAACTCCTAAACTATTAGTAAGATTTTTCCCAAAATCAATATTTCCCTGTCTTTCTGCCACGATTCAAAGCGCTGCGAGGTTGAAAAACGTTCTTTTAATTTTGAGGGTACTAAAGTACCCTTAAAAGTACGACCTGGGTCTTTTTAAACTTTTCTCAACAATCAATCAACTTTTTTCTTTAAATCTCTTGCAAAAATAAACCGAAATATATTTATAAAGGTGACGTAGGTTCGATTTTCACTGTTAATTCTAATTTTCGAAATTAACAAAAGTTTGACTTTTTTCGGATTCTTCCTACAAATATAATACCACTGAACTGTAATACTACTGAAGACAGAGATTTTTTCTTCAAATGAAATTTGTCTCCACAATTAGTTATTTCACTAACGTTATTTAAAAAATAGTAGTTTTCGTGCAATTCTGAGCGAAAGTTTTGAGTTAAAAATATTAAAACAAGATTTTCTAAAAAAACAGCACCATTTTCCTTTAAATTATTTCTACGGATAGTGTTAAATGCACTCTACAAAACGTGAATGCTATTTCACTGTATTTTTGTTGTTGTTTTTTCAAAAAACACACAAATGTAATTTTTATATCTTTCTCACATTGTTAACATTTACATTACCTGTGGTTTGTATACTTTATTGCATTTATGATTACGTGTGCTTCAAATAATGACTGATGAAGTTTATTGAAAACTCAAAATGTTTCTATGAAAACGAGCTCGAAATTGCACATTTTCAGAAATACTCAAACGTAATTTTCTCAAAAACGGCTACAATTTTTTCTTTAAACTTTTTCTAAGGATAATAATAAATGAACTGAATAACATGACATAAACATCATTTTGATTCATTCTTTTGATCTTTCAAAATTACGCAACATGTTATTTTAAATATATCTCACATAGTTCATTTTTTTTCATTACTGACGGTTTATATGCATTAATGCATTTGTGAGTGAAAGTGATGCATTTGTATATTAATGCATTTGTTAATGAATTTTTATATCATATACAAATGATATCGAAAGAAGATTCTAGAAAACTCAAATTTGTTTGTGAAAATGAGCTCAAAATTGCGCACTTTTAGAAACACTCAAACATTTTCTCGCAAAAGGCCTCAAATTTTTGAACGAAAACTTGCCTCTAGGTCCGCTAGCTTTTTTAGTTTAACGAAAAGGGGATCGAAAAATTGAGAAAATGTGAAAAAATGTCCTTGAGGCGGTAATAGAAGGCAACTGGGAAGACGGTGGGGTGAGATTGAAATGCTAACCCAGTTGAAAGAGATAAGGAAACTAACTAGTACAAGAACGTCTGTGCCCTTCTCAGCACTAAACTAGTTTATCTTCTTTAATATGAATTTGTTTGTGTTTCGCCCATGTTCTTGGGTTAAACTTGGGCAATGTTTGTCTTTTACTGGATATTTGGATATCAATTGTTTCTCCAGTCGGACAAATCCCTTGACTTTTCTGCCTTTCGATCAACATTCTGCAAGCATTCTGCTTCGTTAGCCAACTTTTGGTAATATTCCTCAACCAATTGCTAGGATGTAGTTGGGAGTGAGTTTATGTCATCTAATGATGATGGGACCAGTAATAGAAAGATTAGCAGTGGTTTTTGAATGTTACAATCTAGGATGCTCATTGCCTGTGATGAGTCTGAGGTCTTCATTTCCTTGTATCGGCAATTCCGTTACATTACTGCTCAAACATTCATCTATAAGAATTATAAATCTAGGAATTGAAATTTATCGGTGGGCCGACTTAGAAGATAATAAAGTTTTATTTAGGTGTACCGAGAGGAAGGTACAACGTTGGGGCACAATAGATAAAATGTTAATAACCTCTGATCTAGATTATTATGTAGACAACTGTGTAATGAGACGGCTATGGTTCATGGTCATCATTATCCCTCTTAAAAATGGGATTAAAAAGTTCTCTTGCCAGAAACCATAGTCTATGAAAGTAATTTTGGTCAGATCACGTTGCATTTCATGATTTAAAGAGTCACATTCTGACGGAGTAAAAAGGAATTCGTGTACCTACCAACATTTGATGTTTGAGGAGTTACATGAAATTTCCTAACCGTGTTCAATGGCAAAAAGTATTATCTTCGACGTCTCTACATTGTCTAAGATATCATAACATTTATTCTAAAACACCTACGTAAATTTGTATGAGTATTTAATACGTCTAATTGATGAATACCTGAAAAGATTCCCTCTTCCACCACGTAAAAACAATTTTTCCACGACTACATGAAATTTAACTTCTGCCGCAAGTAATTTTTACGCACAGTATTTTTTCGTTTCATTAAAAGTTATAATTTGGAATGTAACATCAGTAAACCATTTCAATAATCATTGAATGTTTCTAGGTTTAGATTATTCAAATATTATGCACTGTTTTTTCCTTAAATTACATCAAATATTTATGTATGGTACATATCACGAAGGTGACATCACAAAGATGATCCATCTGGCCGTCGGGAGACTCAGTTGGACAAGTCTAAATCTCATGGCGTCATGCACATGTCTTAAAATAATGTCATATCACCACTTATAAGATGCTTTTTTGTATGTACAATGAACTCACTTTCTCTTCTTCAGCTTTATCAGACATATTGAAAATATTCACTTTCAAATATTTCCAGCACTAAGTTTCAATCTTCACGATTAGATGTAGCTCACAACTTGTAAGTAGACATGGTTCATACTTGCAGAGAAGTAATATTTATTTTATTTAGGGGCATTGAAAAGCAAAGCCACCTTTATATGAAGTTAATATTTACCAAAATTCTAACTTACGCCTTCAGGAAAAACAGGACAATTTACAATTTGATAAAACTAGCGTACCCGTGCGAGACCTCTCGGATGTATCCACCCTCTTCTCTATTTTTCCATTTCTATATGAAGCCTGTAATATATATTTTTCTTCAAGATCCTCTTATCCTCCGTCACTTATTCTCAAGGCCCACTACTATGGTGAGAGGCAAGCACTAGCGTAACAAATTGAACATTACTGTGGGGCCGCAGAAAAGGTGGATAAATTCTGTTCTAAACTGTAGTAAATTACTCCCTATAACACGTTATGTAGTCAGATTTTTAAGAATACGAACAAGTTTTCAAATTAATAAAATATTTTGGGTATATATATATATATATATATATATATATATATATATATATATTGAGATATCCAAATTTTCTCTCTACTTTAATATCTTGCAAAGATCTTAGCGTCCGGCTTGCTGGGTCAATGGGTCACGATATATTATAATCCTTATTACCTTTATAAGGGATTATAGGATCCGCAGACTATACAGCGCTGCTGGGAATCTGAAATAGAATGATTCTAATTCCTAGTTCATTACTGTTTGGATTGACTAAATGAAAGATCACTTTCTTTTCTAAAGAACAAAATTTAACAAAGTTTATTGTTACCTTTTTGCAAACAATATAGTGAATTTAATAATGATTTTGATGTTAGGCCTTTTATTAAGATATCTTTGAATTTAGAGTTTTATACCGCGGTTAACTTATCTATTCTTCGTTGATGTCCCTCGAAGACTTCTCAGTCGAAATATCTTGCGAGCTTGCCGTAGTCCAAAGTTCCAAGAAATCCTCTTCTGCTCCTATCCAAGATGGTGTCAAACTATCAAAATTATCAGTCCCGATTACGTCCTATGACATAGTCCCGAAACCTATAACTCAATCACCACTCCCGACAAAGTTCCAATTTATGCATCAATATTACTTCCACATGCAATATCTGCAATATTATTTACTGTCCTTAAACTTTCACGATCTGAAAACCCGACTCTGACTATCTGCACTCCACTCGCTTCCTCTCACGACCTACGATCCGTTCAGACATGCGATGCCGGTCAGAATGAAATCTTCCTGCATGATTCACCCCTCGAAGCTTCGTATTAAACTACCTTCTTTTTTTTCATAACATTTGACCGTCCTTCTCTCACCCAGCCAATCCATGCGTTCGTTTTATTTTGATGTAGCTGACCTTTCGATCGTCTAAACTTCTTAATGCATATTCCACCATATTGTCTTCAAATAAATGTTAGTTTATATTCATGTGACATATCGGTATGTCACAGCTTCCCCTCTCCAAGCGTCATTTGGTTTGCTACAACCTAACTAAATGACAAGACTAAAACTGAACACTTTCTTCTTGCTTCTTCACACTAAACGACATTAACACTTTACACTTTGCACTGCACTAGGTCTTGTTTCTTGCTGCCTTAAAACTATTTACATTTTCCTTTCGGAATGTGCCAACAATAACCATTTCACCAGGTATTCTAATAACCGTTTCTGCCTAATATTTGCTCCCCATTAACTTCATTGAATACACATACACATTAAATTAAACTCCCTACACATACTGACAAAATACACATAATAACAAAACAATAACAAAAGAAAAACTATTACTCCTAATATTTACAACTATTTACAAATCTCTGTCATGACCAGAATATTTAATCATGCGTGTCGTCCCTCATATACGGCTTCATGTTCCTGTAGTTATATGTTCCCATTTGTCGTCCGTTTCCATCATTCAAAATCGCGGCATTCTTGCTTAATACTTTACAAATTCGGTACGGTCCTTTATACAACGGGAAAAATTTATAAAATAGCTTCTTATCCGCTGACGACACTTGAGGTACTCTAATTAACACTTCATCACCCTCCTTATACTCGCCTCGAAAGCATTGCTTCTGTTTTAGCTTTCTTTTGGCTGCTGCCTCCCTCAAATTGTCATAAATTATTCTCTGCTTATTCTTTTCGTCGAATTGGAACAGCACAGCTCCCATGGCAAATCCACTACTATCTACTTGAAGATACATTCTTTTGTCGAAATCTGGATAACTGATCAAAAATGTCTTCTCAAATAGTTCTTTTAATTTTTTAAACGCCTCTTGACATTTTGCATCCCACGCCCATTTCCTCCCTTTCTTTAGCAATTCTATTATTGGGTGTATTATTTCTGAATAACCTTTGCAAAACCGGGAATAATAATTGCACACCCCAATCAATCTTCTAACTTCCCTTACATTCCGAGGTCGCGGAAAATTCTTAATCAATTCTTTCTTTTTATCTTGCATCGACATTCCTTGATCCGATATGACGTGCCCCATAAATTTTATATTCCTCCTCCCGAATTGGCATTTTCCAATATTTAATTTTAAATTATACTTCCGAAAGATTTCGAATAGTTTTTTCAACTTCTTTAAATGTTCAAACATATTGGTAGAGAATAACACAATATCGTCGACGTACATGAGAGTAGTTTCCTTTAGCTCATCCGGTATTACATCGTCCAAATAACTGATTAAAGCTGCGCCACTATTCTTTAATCCAAAGGCCATCCTCTGAAAACTATACGTATTGCCTTCAAATGAAAAACTGACAAATTTTTGCGATTCTGGGTGTAGTCCAATTTGCCAGTACGACGCAGTAAAATCCAGTCCCGTGAATATCCGAGCTCCTTTTACCTTCCACATCATTTCATCTAATTTCGGCGGTTTTTCATGACGAGCGATGGTCTTGCTATTGAGTTTCCTAGCATCCACACAAAATCTGATCTTATTGTCTTTCTTACGAACTATCACTATTGGGCTTACATACGGTGTCATCGATTTTTTTATTATACCATCCTCAAGCATCGTGTTTATTTGTTTACGTACTTCGCTTTTATATACATGGGGGATTGGATATTGTTTCAGATTAAAAGGTTCCTCATCCATCAATTCAATTTTAAATTGATATCCCTTTACCGGCTCCCTTGAACTTCCAAAAATATCTTTATATTCATTGACTAACATTTCAATTGCTTCACTAGCATCTATTCCGTTTTCGTCGACCGCGCCCTCTGCTGCCGCGTGGATCTGGTCCCTGGTCTCTTCAATTTGTTCCGCAATATCGCAAATACACATATCTTCGCCCTCCTGGTCTTTGATCCCTAAACAATGTTGTTGCCCTTTGTCACCTCGTAACAATATACTCCTGTTACCTATGTCGACCTTGGCGTCATACATTTTTAGGCCATCAATCCCCAAAATAATTGGACGAATCAAATTCTTCACTACAATTGCCGGAAACTGAATTGTCATCCCTTGGACTTCCACTTCCACCCAAATTTGCCGACTTCTCGTTTCGATGCGCCTTCCATTAGCTGTCCGAATATCCAAACTCCTAGTGGGTAGCTCCTCAATTTTATTTCCCTTTTTCTTTAACTGCTCATATAATTTTTCCGACACTGCACAAACATTAGCACCTGTGTCAATTAAAATGTCTACAGGTATATTCCGAAATATCCCCTTCAAAATTAAACACGTGCTATTCTCCGCCCGTTCGTCCGTATCTTCCCTTAATAAATCTTCCGCCGATACTTCAATGCTATTCAACTCCTTAAGAACCATCACGCCCTCATTATCATCGTTCGAAGTATCCCGCCCATTTACTTCGAACACTGGGAGTTTTCCTGTTCAATCGCATTAATTTCCACATGTTCCCGTTTATTGTCCTCTTTGAACCTCCGCGGATACCCGTTTCCTGTCTTTTTATTTTCCATTTTAGTACTATTTCCCCTGTCATCCTTTCTTTCTGAGCTATAATTTCCTTGGCGGTTGTAATTATTCATTGTTTTTCCCGTTCCATTGTTATTCTCGTTCCTGCTTTCATTATATTGATACCCGTTACTACGATCATAATCACTATTCAATGTCTGGTCGAATCGACTTAAACGTTCGACTAGATCCTCAGAATCAATAGGCATGGAGTTCCACAATAAATTTTGGATATTTACAGGCAACTGACGAATAATAATTCTAATTAATTCATTGCTATCCATTCTGTCTTCGCATGCCTTGAATGCTGCTATTTTACGTGTTGCGAAGTCACACATATTCTCGGCTCCACCCTTCTTATACCTTTCACTCATTAATTTGTATTTTAGATCAAACTTGTGGCTTTCGTTCCAATATCTTTTTAAGAATTTATCCTTCCATTCCTTATAATTAGTCGGTTCCGGTACTAAAGAGGTCAACCAATGATGTGCCTTGGACGACATGGCTTGTTCTACTATATGCAATTTTAATCTTTCGGGGATATTATTTATCATAAAATAATTCTCTAATTTTGAAATAAACGACCACGGTTGTTCTTTCACATCACCATGAAATTTTAGGTGGCTTGGTATTACAAGCGCCGATGCATTCATTGCTATATTTCCCTGCGAACGCCTCATGAATTCGTTTTCTAACTGTTCGATCTTGTCCTTAATGTCCGACATATATTTCCCAGATTCAGATTCTTGCACCATTTTAATGTTTCTAAGTCCCTCCTGTATTCGTTTTTCTAATTTACTATCCAAATTAACTAATTTAGATTCTATGTTTTCAATTTTTTCGCCATGTTGAAGCGACATTGCGTTTAAATTATCTACACGCGATTCGACGATTGTCAACTTTTCGCATTGTTGGTCATGTAAATGTCCCAATGTCACAATGCTCTCCTGTAAATTATTAACTTTGGAATTAATTTTGTCGCCAAATTCTTTTAATTCCCTCTGCATTTGGTCGACTTGATTATTAAAAGACTCAATTTTACAATGAATAATGTTGAATTCAGCCGATGTATCCATCCGTAATTGCACTATTTCCTCGTGTATTTCCTGACGAAAATTCTTCAATTCTAATGACATTTTCGATGTCATTCCTTCCAATTTAGCGTTATTTTTTTCAAATTTAGTATTCATATCTAAAGTAATTCCCTCAAATTTAGTATTCATATCTGAAGTAATTCCCTCTAATTTAGTATTATTATGCTCAAGTTTTGCGTTCATTTCTGCTAACATTTTAAGAATTAAATTATTAGGGTCCATATTTCCTAACGGTGCAGCCATTATTTCCTTTTCTTGTGGTTCAATCTCAATAATTTCACGCGAGATTTCTCCCTCGGGGTTAGTATTAGCAGACGCCATATCATCTACATTAACATTCTCCATACGCAATTTTTTGCTCCTAGTATCCATTTTGAATTCTAATACAAATTAAAATCTCTGTTAAATTATTTTAAAATCACACCAATGAAATGGTCTTGGCTCTTTCTTATAATTAACAATTAATTTCAAATGTCAATCCATAAATTTCAGATTCCCTTTGGATCACTTTATTATAATTTATAAGACTAATTTTATCCGTGTCACCAATTGTTATAAATTATAACAAATTATGCATCACGTTGGCGCGCCATTTTGAGATATACAAATTTTCTCTCTACATTAATTTCTCGCAAAGATCTTAGCGTCCGGCTTGCTGGGTCAATGGGTCACGATATATTATAATCCTTATTACCTTTATAAGGGATTATAGGATCCGCAGACTATACAGCGCTGCTGGGAATCTGAAATAGAATGATTCTAATTTCTAGTTCATTACTGTTTGGATTGACTAAATGAAAGATCACTTTCTTTTCTAAAGAACAAAATTTAACAAAGTTTATTGTTACCTTTTTGCAAACAATATAGTGAATTTAATAATGATTTTGATGTTAGGCCTTTTATCAAGATATCTTTGAATTTAGAGTTTTATACCGCGGTTAACTTATCTATTCTTCGTTGATGTCCCTCGTAGACTTCTCAGTCGAAATATCTTGCGAGCTTGCCGTAGTCCAAAGTTCCAGAAATCCTCTTCTGCTCCTATCCAAGATGGTGTCAAACTATCAAAATTATCAGTCCCGATTACGTCCTATGACATAGTCCCGAAATCTATAACTCGATTACCACTCCCGACAAAGTCCCAATTTATGCATCAATATTACTTCCACATGCAATATCTGCAATATCATTTACTGTCCTTAAACTTTCACGATCTGAAAACCCGACTCTGACTATCTGCACTCCACTCGCTCCCTCTCACGAACCTACGATCAGTTCAGACACGCGATGCCGGTCAGAATGAAATCTTCCTCCATGATTGACCCCTCGAAGACTCCGTATTAAACTACCTTCTTTTTTTCATAACATTTGACCGTTCTTCTCTCACCCAGCCAATCCATGCGTTCGTTATATTTTGGTGTAGCTGATCTTTTGATCGTCTAAACTTCTTCGCCCAATCCCAAATTTTCTACTTTCGGCATCCATCTTAATGCATTTTCCACCATATAATTTACAAATAAATGTTTGTTTATTTTCATGTGACATATCGGTATGTCACAATATATATATATATATATATATATATATATATATATATATATATATATTGTGATGCCGAGCCCAGGTATGGGCTGTCGCCACTGTTAGTATGGGAGGCCGCGCGCCTGCGAGGGCGCAGTTCGTGGTTTTCTCCCCCCCCCCCCAGGCGGCAGTATCGGCCGTAGCGGAGGGGTAGTGAAAGGGGGGAAAGTGGGGAATAAGAAAGAAGGGGAGCAAAGTACGGTTAGGGTCGACCGGGGGTCGCGAACCGGCAGTTGGATGTGAACGGTAGAGTGGAGTGAAGGCAGTGAGAGATGAGATACTGCAGTTTCTCTGTGTAGTGCAATATTTTATTGGAGTTTGTCTAATATCACAAATTGTGATATACGTAGCGGAGTGGAAGGATAGTTACCCAGCTATTTCTAATGTTATAATGTTTCGGCAAAAGTGTATCCATGAATTTCTTCTGATTGTAATTTGTGTGATGTGATTTCATGGCATGTAGTATCAGCATTTGCCGTCCAATATCACAGATTGTGATATAAATAGCGGAGTGGAAGGATAGTTACACAGCTATTTCTAATGTTATGTTTCGGCAATAGTGTATCCATGAATTTCTTCTGATTGTAATTTGTGTGATGTGGTTTCATGGCATGTAGTATCAGCATTTGCCGTCCAATATCACAGATTGTGATATAAATAGCGGAGTGGAAGGACAGTTACACAGCTATTTCTAGTGTTATAATGTTTCAGCAAAATGTGTATCCATGAATTTCTTCTGATTGTAATTTGTATGATGTGATTTCATGGCATGTAGTGTGAGCATTTGACAGGGTTGCTTTGTGACCCTGCAGGGTAAGCAAGGCACAATGTTGCAATGATTACTTGTATGGCAATGAACTAGTATTATCGTTTAAGAGTTTGAGGAATGATACTCCAAAGTGTCCTGAGTGTTTAACAAAAGCAATGAAAGGCTTTGTCAATTTTGAATCTTCTTTTTCCTTAAAATTTTTGTAAAAATGGTGCAGAATGTTTGTTTCATTGCTTACATTTAATTGCTTACATTTCTGTTGTTGTGTGTCGATCAAATTTGGATGTAAATCTCTATTGGAAATAAGGGAATTGTGTTAAATAATGTACAATTCTGAAGTGTTTGGTGCAGATGCACTTAATTGTTGTACAGATCATATGGAAGGATAATGTTTATTCCAAATGACTAAGTTATTTGTTCAAATTAAATCATTTGATTTTGTTTCTTTAAAAAAAAGCTGGTTGTTTATAATCCTCAGAATTGTTCTAGGAATATTACTTCTGTGTTGTTGGTTTCCGTTTCGGGAAGCGTGGGAGCAGCCAGGGCAAGAACTCCGCCCCCCCCCGGTCCCCGACTTCCGTTACAGGACCTATTAAAAATATCTTGCAAACCTTGAAGTACGGCCCTCCGCACGGCGGACGCCACGTCGCCGCGCGAGCATCCCGTTACGTCACAAGGAGCTGGCGCCCGAACAGGGGACCTGAAGGGTGTTCTAGGAGTACCCATGGGGAAGTGCTTGTTTAGGTACTTGTTATTTCTAGCACTCTGAGCACTGCATCCCACGCTTCTACGAATGGAAAACCGAAGTGAGTTACAATATGGTGTATTAGAATAAGCATTTATTTGTCAGTGGTTTGTAAATTTTGTGCGCGGTTTAAACGTCATCATGGTGGAAAAACACTCCGGCACGGGCTATGGGGGAGATGAGTCAGAGACAGGCGATGGTGTGAGCGAAAACCCGACAGTGGGCAGTCTGGTCGCGATGGTAGAAGGGGTGACTTTGGACGACTCTGACAATGTCGGCCTAGAGACAGCCGAGGGCAAAGAAACTAGGTCGACGGGGGCGGTGGCTAAGAAAAGAAAACAGACGGAGGGAGTTACGGGAGATAGATTAGGAGAGATGGCCGATTTATTTAATTTGATGCGAGAGGTGATGGAAGGATTCGCGCGGACGGCCGAAGAGAAAAATAAAATTATGTTCGGTGAAATTAAGCAGGTGTTAAATGATCAGATAGAGAAACAGAGTAGGGAGATTAAAGAAGAAGTCAGAAGCATCGGCGGTCGGATTGATTCCCTTGCAAATCAAATTGTTGCGCAGAACCAATTGATCGCTGACAGGTTCACCGTGCAGGATAAGAAAATTGAAGAGAAAATGCGTCAAATGGGAGAAGACATGAATAAGAGCTTGGAGAGCCAGTACAATACGGAAATTAGACGGCAAGACGCAAAAATTGAGGCGGTCGCAAATTCGGTAGGTTGGATATCTGAATGCCAGGACAAATTGGTCACCAGACTTGAGAAGTTCGAGGACGAGGTTAAGACTTCGCGGAACGCCTTAGAAGCAAAGATGATGATGAAGAAGATGATGAAGAAGATGGTGAAGAAGATGATGAAGAAGATGGTGAAGAAGAAGAAGAAGATGGTGAAGAAGAAGAAGAAGATGGTGAAGAAGAAGAAGAAGAAGATGGTGAAGAAGAAGAAGATGGTGAAGAAGAAGAAGATGGTGAAGAAGAAGAAGATGGTGAAGAAGAAGAAGATGGTGAAGAAGAAGAAGATGGTGAAGAAGAAGAAGATGGTGAAGAAGAAGAAGATGGTGAAGAAGAAGAAGATGGTGAAGAAGAAGAAGAAGATGGTGAAGAAGAAGAAGAAGATGGTGAAGAAGAAGAAGAAGATGGTGAAGAAGAAGAAGATGGTGAAGAAGAAGAAGATGGTGAAGAAGAAGATGATGGTGAAGAAGAAGATGATGGTGAAGAAGAAGATGATGGTGAAGAAGAAGATGATGGTGAAGAAGAAGATGATGGTGAAGAAGAAGATGATGGTGAAGAAGAAGATGATGGTGAAGAAGAAGATGATGGTGAAGAAGAAGATGATGGTGAAGAAGAAGATGATGGTGAAGAAGAAGATGATGGTGAAGAAGAAGATGATGGTGAAGAAGAAGATGATGGTGAAGAAGAAGATGATGGTGAAGAAGAAGAAGAAGATGATGGTGAAGAAGAAGAAGAAGATGATGATGATGGTGAAGAAGAAGATGATGATGGCGAAGAAGAAGATGATGATGGTGAAGAAGAAGATGATGATGGTGAAGAAGAAGAAGATGATGATGAAGAAGAAGATGATGATGAAGAAGAAGATGATGATGAAGAAGAAGATGATGAAGAAGAAGAAGATGATGATGAAGAAGATGATGAAGAAGATGATGATGATGATGATGAAGAAGATCATGAAGAAGAAGAAGGTGATGAAGAAGAAGGTGATGATGAAGAAGAAGAAGGTGATGAAGAAGAAGGTGATGAAGAAGAAGAAACAAGTAGTGAAGACAAAGGTTCCATCAACCCTCCTGATTTTTTTTTCAAGAATATTTTCTCCCAGAAAAAATTCTACGAATGGATGGGGAGTGATGTGACGCCGAGCCCAGTTGTGGGCTGTCGCCACTGTTGTTAGTATGGGAGGCCGCGCGCCTGCGAGGGCGCAGTTCGTGGTTTTCTCCTCCCTCCCCCCCCCAGGCGGCAGTATCGGCCGTAGCGGAGGGGTAGTGAAAGGGGGGAAAGTGGGGAATAAGAAAGAAGGGGAGCAAAGTACGGTTAGGGTCGACCGGGGGTCGCGAACCAGCAGTTGGATGTGAACGGTAGGAGTGGAGTGAAGGCAGTGAGAGATGAGATACTGCAGTTTCTCTGTGTAGTGCAATATTTTATTGGAGATTGTCCAATATCACAGATTGTGATATAAATAGCGGAGTGGAAGGACAGTTACACAGCTATTTCTAATGTTATAATGTTTCAGCAAAATGTGTATCCATGAATTTCTTCTGATTGTAATTTGTATGATGTGATTTCATGGCATGTAGTATCAGCATTTGACAGGATTGCTTTGTGACCCTGCAGGGTAAGGAAGGCATAATGTTGCAATGATTACTTGTATGGCAATGAACTAGTATTATCGTTTAAGAGTTTGGGGAATGATACTCCAAAGTGTCTTGAGTATTTAACAAAAGCAATGAAAAGCTTTGTCAATTTTGAATCTTCTTTTTCCTTACAATTTTTGTAAAAATGGTGCAGAATGTTTATTTCATTGCTTACATTTAATTGCTTACATTTCTGTTGTTGTGTGTTGATCAAATTTGGATGTAAATTTTTATTGGAAATAAGGGAATTGTGTTAAATAATGTACAATTCTGAAGTGTTTGGTGCAGATGCACTTAATTGTTGTACAGATCATATGGAAGGATAATGTTCATTCCAAATGACTAAGTTATTTGTTCAAATTAAATAATTTGATTTTCGTTTTTTTTAAAAAAGCTGGTTGTTTATAATCCTCAGAATTGTTCTAGGAATATTACTTCTGTGTTGTTGGTTTCCATTTCGGGAAGCGTGGGAGCAGCCAGGGCAAGAACTCCGCCCCCCCGGTCCCCGACTTCCGTTACAGGAGGTATCAAACTATCATGCAAACCTTGAAGTACGGCCCTCCGCACGGCGGACGCCACGTCGCCGCGCGAGCATCCCGTTACGTCACAGTACGGTAACGAGGAAGTTACTTGTGGTGCTACAGAATGGCACGGACTTTTTCGTAATAAAGTTTTTAATTTCCATGGTGTGGACTAGTTTTGCTCCAACCTGTTGCCAGCTGCCATCTATTTCCACCCAAAGTGCATTTTTAAACTTTTCTCAACTTTACGTTTCCCTAATAGTAAAACCGATATATTACTTTAAAAATGTTAGGAACGAGTAAATGCTTCTGCTAAATGGTAATTATAATGGGAAAATTTGTAGCAGTTTTAAAAAAAAAATTGCGTGTAACTGTGAATGTGAAATTTGAAACTCTTTTACCGGAATCTATTGAGTTTACAAAAAACCTCATTAAAAGTCATTTAAAGCACATACGCTCCGCAAATGCAAAAGTGTTTACAAATTGCGGGAAATGTGTATACTAACGGCGTGAGATATATTAAAGTATAGGAGCTACAGAATGGCACAGACTTTCTCGTAGTATAGTTTTCTAATTTCCTTGGTGTGGTCTGGCTTTAAGGTTTTGCTCCATTCTTTGGCCAACCATCTACCGTCGCCCAAAGTACATTTTTTTGACATTTTCTCAAATTTTTGCTTTTCTATTAGTACAACCGAAATATTACTTCAAGAATATTAAAGGAGAAGAGTAAAAGCTCGTCCTAAATAGAAACTTTCATTGAAAAACTTCAAGGGCTTTTTAGAAAATGTCAATTAAGCATTACTGTAAATGCGAAATTTGAAGCTCTTTTTCAGAGGAATCTATTGAGTTTTCGAAAAAGTTCATTTGAAATCATGTGAAGCATTTCAGCTCCCAATTGTAATAATGCATACAAACCGATGAAAAGGTCCATATTAACGAAATGAGAAGTATTTTAAAAAAATACATTACGTAAGAAAATAGAGGTGCTACAGAATGGCACCGACTTTCTCGTACAGTCTTGTCCCTCCTTCTTACCTACTTCCATCTATTACGGGCCAATGAAATCTTTTTGAAATTTTCGCAACTACTTGATTTCCGAATTGTAGAGCATAAATTATATTTTAAGAATATTAGAGAAGTCTATTACGCCGCCTCAAATAGCAATTTTCATTGTCAAATTTGAAGCCGTTTTAAATAAAATGGCGATTAAGCATTACTGTAGTTGTAAAAGTTCACAAGAATCTATTGAATTTTCGAAGAACTTCATTTAGAGTCATTAAAGTACTTCTACTAGCAAAAGCAATTATGTATACAAATCAATGAAGATGTACATATTCATGGCGTAAGAGAATTTTAAAATACATTTGTGTAATTTAAAAAGAACGAAGGGTTACACAAAAATAAACTTTATGGTCATATTAAACAGTGCAATTAGCACTATCTATTGAAAACACTTAAAGAAAAAAATTGGAGCCGTTTATGAGAAAATCTTCTTTTTGTAATTTTTTAAAATTGCGAATACTGCACGCGCTCTTGCACGAAAACTACTTATATTTCTAAATAATCTACGTTATTGAAATAACGTTATTGAAAATAATATTTATGCGCAGCAAATTTCATTTGAAGGGAAAATGTCTTTCGTTTTGTAGTTGTAGGAAGACGCCGGAAAAAATCAACCTTTTGCAATTTTCAAAATTTTAGAGTTAACCGTGAAAATCGGACCTATGACACCTTTATCAGCGTATTTTACTCTCTTCTTACAAGCAATTTAAAGAAAAAAAATTGCAGCCGTTTTTGAGAAAAGTTTGAAAATGTCCGGGGAGCTTGATGTAAAGTACCCCCAAATTTTAAAGAAGTTTTTGAAAATTTCAAAGCTTCAACTAGATCCAGATTGACATAGAATTCTTCGATTTGGAAAAGATTGTACTTGTGCTTTAGGCGCTAGTAGTGTTCACAGACGGACAGACGGACATCCGGAACGGACAGCCGGACGGACAGCCGGACGGACAGCCGGACGGACAGCCGGACGGACAGCCGGACGGACAGCCGGACGGACAGCCGGACAGACAGCCGGACAGACAGCCGGACAGACAGCCGGACGGACAGCCGGACGGACAGCCGGACAGACAGCCGGACGGACATTCGGACGGACGTTTTGCTTCCAATTGTTTTTTGGCATCAATGACTCACAAAACAGAGATTTTGACTTCACCACGTGTTAGATGGACAGACGGATGGACAAACGGACAGACGGACGGACGGACAGACGGACGGGCAGACGGACGGACGAGCAGAAGGACGGACGGGCAGATGGACGGACGGGCTGACGGACGGACGGGCAGGCGCACAGGTGTTTTACTTCCAATTTTTCGGCATCAAGGACCCACAAAACAGGAATTCTGGCTACACCACGTGTTAGAGGTTTTTTTTTCTTTAAATTTAGCAACAGGTTTTCGCCACTAGCGATTTACATACTAGGTATGACATTTTTTACCTATAGCTGAATAATTAATATCAAATATATGAATTTTCAATTAATAGTATGTTGAAAAAATACACATATTTGAAAAGATTTGGAATATATGTGTATGTACTGTTTGAATTTAAGACGGGTGGAAAATATCTTTCGGAAAACATGATTTAATACGGGAAAAATTATAATTTAAACCTAGTTGAGAGGTTTGTTGAGAAGCGGAAGCAGAAGGTTAAGTTTTTAAAAATTTATCAGTTGAAGACTGATATAGTTTTTAATTTTGTCTATTTGAAGTTCACGGTGTATTTGTTTGTTAGAAATAAACCATTCAGCTTTTAGTAACTGTCGTAAAAAATTGTTTCGTATTATTTAAATATTATTTATGTGTTGTAGAAGCATTGCACCAAATGGGGCATGCATATGTTAGGGATGGACGAATTATTGATTTATATAATAAGCCGCAGTCAACGCTTAATTTAGAGTGATAATTTAATAAAGGATATTCTTTAGAAATTTTATGGAAAGTCGAATTGGATATGTTATGAATATGGTGTATCCATCTACATAAAAACCTAAATATTCAACAGGAAGGTTATTTTTTACGTACGAATGGAAACGTTTCTCAGTAAACGACGCGCTTTCAGATTGCCAACATGGATTTAGAAAATCAAAATCAAAGGAAACAGCTATATTTTCTTTTCTTAAAAATGTCGCCTCATCATTAGATCAAAACGAGGCACCTATTGAATTATTTTTAGATCTGTCAAAAGCTTTTGTTTTACTTTCAAAATTACCTTTATATGGAATCCATGGTATTGCTCTAGATTGGTTATGTTCGTGCCTTAAACAACGATCTCAGAGAGTTGAAATACCGTACTGGAATGATGGAACATTACGTACGCACCTTTCCGACTCTTTGCCCATTGCACGTGGAGTTCCTCAAGGATCGATTTTAGGCCCTATTCTGTTCCTACTTTACGTAAACGATATGCCCTCGACGATCTTTTGCAATAAAGAAACCGTAAATAGTACAATATCAGATGTTTCAAATTGGTTCCGAAATAACAAATTAATAGTAAACGAAAAGAAAACGGTTTAAATGCAGTTTTCCATTTCAAATAAACAATTCTGTGCTCTATTGAAAATGAACGGTGTACCATTGACTGATGTTAAGGCAACGAAGTTTTTAGGTCTCTCAATTCAGTCAAACCTTAAATAGAACGTCCATTTAAATGAATTGAACACAAAATTAAGTTCATTATGCTACGCGTTCAGAATTCTTGCAAATTCAGTCAGCCTTCATACTGCTCGTTGTGTATACTTTGCAAATGTTCATTCCCGCCTGAGATATGGCATAATATTCTGGGGAAATACATCTTATAGCTCCCAGACTTTTAGATTGCAAAAACGAATTGTACGAATAATAACCAAATCCCACCCACGTGATTCATGTAAGCCTCTCTTCATTAATCTAGGAATTTTACCATTACCTTGTCTGTTTATTTACGAATCAGTTGTTTTTGTCAAAAATGTCTTGCTTAAGGGCGGGAATATATTTTCAGAAAATGCCGATGTCTATTACTACAACACTCGACGTAGAAATCATATTCATCAGGTGACAGTATCAACAGCTCATTACAAAACATTCACATACAATACGTGTACATTATTTTACAACACTTTGCCAGACGACATTAAACGATTAAATTCGATAGAAAAGTTTAAATCCCAAGTGAAATCGTTTCTACTGCATAAATGTTTCTAATAAATTAGAGACTATACTGAGCATCACAAGAAAAGTAACATTAATTTTCACAATGATACATAGTGCATTATTTACCATTTGGACTGTATAAATGTGTATAAACAACCTGTAACAAGTATTGTACTACAGCCTCCGGGTCAATGACCCCCATCTCGATCAGGTTTTTCGTCCAGTTTCCCTGATCCATTGAGCAAATGCAGAGATGGCCCCTTGTTTTGCTTCTGGACATAAATGTAACTTCATTTTCTGTGCATGTCTTCTAGAATTCAGTGGGAAATACAATTATTCAAATCATCGTTTCCATGTTGTCGTGGCAGGAAGTATTATTCGGAAGAACATGGGTAAGAGCCAAAATTTATTGCTTATTTATCCTTGAAAATAGATTTTATTACATGGGAGGGTTGTTGTTGTTGTTGTTGTTTTTTATAAATGTAAGTAGTATATGACTTAGTGTAGGGATCACATTATTTTGGAAATATGCACACAATTCATTTTTCCCCATAGCACGTCATACGCAGTTTGAACTGTTTTTTGTCGTAAAATAAATAAATAAATAAATCCAGAGTACATTTGTGCTATTTATTATTAATGGAGGGTTATTTGTTCGTCTAGAAAGAATAAATATTTTGACTTGAGTTTTAGAAGGATTTACTACAATTCTCCAATTCTGTGTCCATTTCACATATTTTTATATTGCAGTTTGTAAAGTATTTCTAGCAATTAGGATGTTTTTGTGAGTTGAGAATAAAGCCATGTCATCAGCATAAAGGGCAAGTGTAGTAAAAGGCGAAGAAGGAATGCCAGACGTATATATGTTAAAAAGCAAAGGAGAGAGTGTGGATCCTTGAGGTACACTTGATGCTATTGATCGTCCTGAAGAAAGAGATGTATGAATTTGAACACCAAAAAGACGGTCAGAAAGAAAGCTTTTTGATATGTTGAATAGATATATCGGGGTGCCGATATATTGTGGCTTGTAGAGAAGACCTTGATGCCGTAATTTATCAAATGCTTTGTGTGTCTAGAAATATATCTAGTGTCTAGAATATTAGTTCCATAACCCTAAGTAACTGATGAGTTGAGTGGGAAATTCTAAAGCCAAATTGATAATGTGAAAGAACTTGTATTGAGTGAATATACACATTTAATCGTTTCAATAACAATTTTTCAAATATTTTGGATAGTGAAGATAAACTAATTAATCGATAGGGAAAAATGGGTCAATTTTTAATAGTTTATATGTTTTCCAAATTGTACAAAACAAGCCCAAAATTATTTGAGGGTCGCATTTTATTTTCCAATATGTGTACAATTTACCATAAATTCTTTATTTCTATACGTTGAGTATGTAATAGGTCGCAAATCCTACTACTTATATTTACTTACTAATATTTTAATATTACGACACTCCTTTAATGGCCCACCTGGTGGCGCCAACTGTAACGATCTCGCTCTTCTACTACCACTACTATCTCCTATTTACTCTTCTTTCTGTACTCGAATTGGGCTGCCAATTTAACAAACTTTCGAATACACTTGGGCGTGTCGTTTTTTAACTCACGTGTTCCTTTAACCCGGCTTCAACTTTTATTCATACCCGTCCTCTAGCTAAATTTACAAAACTTCCTAATTTTTTTTACTTCCTTTGATGGGCGTGAGGCTGTGATTGCCCTATACAGGGCTTGAAACAAAGTACTTAGGCACGCGGGCGTAGGTCGGCATCTAGCTACTTAAAACACAACACATTTTGCGGGTTTACTGACGAACCTGAAGATGTTCATCATCATTTATTATTTTTTTCTTTAGTAATTCCTATTTTTGCTAATCCCAAACATTATGCACACAAACGGGGTTGCTGCCCTCTAGCGACACACACAAAAACACCCCATGGCAGATAAACAATGCAATAATATAAGCAAACAAATATGACACCAAAACAAAAAATTCTACTCATTCACTTTAATAAATTTACAACATATACAAAAAAACTAATTCACACCGAATGCGCATTGTGTCGAAATCAACTATTGAATTACTTATGCTACTACAGAACTTGATCTTCGACAAATGCTCTTCATGGATTTTTTTTGTTTTCAAAACAAACGAAACAAACAAATAAACGTTTATCTGTCACTTCCCTTTCGCCGACTTGATGCTGCGACACGCGGCGTACATCACCGTCGTCCGTTGGCTATCTCTGCACACAGCGCGGCTTCTCCCAGTTTTTATAAAATCGCACCTTTCCACCGCGTTGCACTGCCGAGAAATTCCACCAATCGCTTAGCGGAAATTATTTAGTCTTATTTCGTCAACTCCCGCGACGAACGAACGTTATTAGTTACGCGAATAATATCGCGATTGCATCTCCAGCTACCGTCCACGACACACGAAATTAGTGTTAAATCACTTCTTTGTCCGGTTGAAACACCAATAAAATGTTATGTGCTCGTTGCACAATTATATTTTAAAAAATTCATTACGCGAACTTCGCCTCCGACCGACCACAACACTGCACATCCGAGCCCCAGCGCTTCTATTCCTTCCTCTTCCCATGCCCATTGTTGTCCGGATCTTTTACTTACTTCTGGCGAACATTCGCCGATCGCTCGCCCGTAGCCACAAAGGACATTATAAAACTTGTCTCTAATTCGTGCTCGTCAGCGTTATTATGCTTCGTCATCGCTTCCCACTATTATTTCTTGTTTCTTCGCTAATTATTATACTATTTCCCTTTTCTTCCTTAGCAAAGGCAAATAAGGCCGGTAACGATTAATGCGTACTACTGGTTGCTCCTGACTCTGTAAATAACTAATTGAATTCTGCACACAGGCCATCAAGTTCTCGGGGATCTATCTGAAGCCGCGGTTTGAGGAGCCGCAGGAGGCGGGGCCGGGGGCTGGAGCGGGGGCGGCGAGCTCCGAGGAGCGGCCGCGCCGCCGCCAGCGCCGCCCCACGCCGCTGCCCGCCGCCGGTGCCGCCTCCCTCAACGGCCACGCCTACATCGCCGACCCCTTCCACGCCTTCAAGCCTTCCGACCCCGGACAGGTGAGGCACAACACGAGCGCGCTCTCTTTAACCACCCTGCCGTCTGCGATAGCTCAGTGCAGACATCGCTGCCTCTCCATCGTTTTGGAAGAGGGGCTTGGGATAGAGTCCCAACGTTGCGGATTTTTGACCCTACCTTCACGGCTGTCGAATTCAACCATTGTCGGAGGAGAATTCTAACAGCTCTAGTTATCTCGTGTTTCTCGGAGCACGCAAGCTGAATCTTGGAACAGAACCCTAACAAGGACTAGGACCGCGCGCGATCATTTCTACCTCATCCGTGTCTACTTCTCTCCCCTAATAGACACCCACAGCTGGGCGGTGCCCCGTGGGGGAAGGCGCATGTTGGGTAAAACCTAGCAAGCCTAACTTAAGGTCAATGGCGGATCTCACGTTCCAGCGAGAAAGAATACTGCCATCTCCCGACATTTTACAAGCACTCGACACTACGCGCCCGTAAACACTCATTAACTCACTTTAAGCGCCCTCTTCTGTAAATGGGCGTCGCTACAGTGTGCATAGAACGACTCGTCGATTCCAATCATCTTTGTAGGCGTCGGTTGAACAGAACTCCCCATTTCCTAGTCATGTGTCAAAACGTACAAAGGGCTCTTGGCCAGAAAAAACTTAACAGATAATGCAACGTAAATTTGTGTTGAATGAAAAATAAATTTCGTTTTATTCCTCCTAGAATTTGATGAATTTTTTTGCTATCAGTATGACATATACATGACATGTATTTTTAGTGCAAAGTGCTCACCTATGCAAAGATAAGTTCTTTGCGTTTATTATTTCTTTAGTATGGATAGTTTTGCGAGTCTCTCGCCCAATCAATGTTATAAAACGGGCCCAAAGAATAAATATCCCGGTGCTAACACATTTTTTCCGGTGCCGACAATAGTACTTTGCTCAGAACATGGCTATGGGTGAATACATTGTCTCCAGGACTGAGAGGGTGTAAGTCTTGAAGAGCAAATCGCGGGTTTTCGTGAGCTCCTTTGCATATTGCATCACTACATTTACAGTCAGCGTGCGTCTTTAAAACTTAATTTCTCGAAAATTTTGTTGTGTAACATATGGCGATATGCATATTTATGAACTCGTCTCTTCACGCTTGTTATGATGAGCTAAAAAAATGTATAGGGTTCCATTTAAAAAATCGAAGTCGGGTCAATATCTCTGCAATAAAAAATGCAATGGAATAATATTATGCATGACCATATGTGCCCCTTGCATATTGTAGTTTTAGTGAAAACCGCATCTCAGTATCTGCAACGGTTCAGGAGAAAATTGAAGGGAACATCTTAGGTTGGCCACACGGTATATTTAAAGAAATCATATGAAATTCGTTTTGAATACATTTACCTTTTACTTCTTAAGATTGATCCCAGGAACAATTTTCCCCTCAGATACTTTACATCCCCAAACATTTAACATTATTACAAGGGATATACTGAATAAATAAAGATTTATGTTATGAATGAATCATAATGTACGGGCAAGAAGCCCAGTCACATTTATTGATACATTAACACACAATATACATCACATTGTTAATTATCTAGGGAGAGTTTTTAACTTTCTCTTAGCCATTGTACAAAATATTTGGTCGTTGACCTTCTTGCAACATTTTTTTAAAAATATATTGACTGCTGTCCAAGTCAGCATCTTAATTACATGTTCTGAAGAATGATCATTGGGGCAAATACCTTTGAAGAGTACACATTCATTTGCATGTATTACATCAAGTGCAATTGAATGAGCTGCTTGTCTATGATTTTTACACGATAAAAATAACTTTTCATGCTGAGAAAGCAATTTAGCAATTTCTAGAATAGCATATGTAGAATGTTTAAGAGCCAAAAACGTCCCTTGGTAAAGCCCCCACCCGAATTGTTTCTTTTCTCCCACTACTCTAACCAGTCCAGAAAGTTAATAAGAAATGTTAATTTCACATCATTTTGAAACTTTGAAGTCTCCATAAATGGGTTTAATTTATGCTGTCCTTTAAATATTGTCTTCACATTCATAATATCAAACCAATTTGTCATAATTCGGATAAAATTTGCAGTAGATGTGGAGTTTTCAATGTTAAGTTTCAGACCAGCAACTTCAAGACCTTCTGCCATTTGTCTATTAAAAATTTGCCCAACAAGTTTCATGTTTTGTCTCTCCAAAGATGTGGGACTCAAGGATTTTAATGTGAGAGTATGAGCATATCTAACAAGTGACCTAGAATCAAGGTCGTACATCTCCTTGAGTGTGCTCATTAAAGCAATGTTCTCTTCAGTAGATTGAATTGCTGAAGGAAAAGAAGGATACATTAAGCTCTTTCCAACGTTCTTTTGGTTCAACCTATTATTTCGGACTGCTTTTAAAACATGCACTGGATCAATTAAAAAGAAAAGAGGACTTGCGGTCTGACAGGGTGTCTAAAAACAATTTCAAGTTTTTTATGCTCTGAAAACATTGCCATTGTTTTCCTGTTAATGGCATTATTATCACTGGAGACACAAAATAATCTGTAACCTATTTTTTCGAGCCCTTCTATTACAGATAGAAGTACCCAATAAAGCATATCTGCTGTTACTACCTTCACAGGAAATATGCTAACCACATCATTTAATGTAGATTTTACACTCTGCACCATGAACATTTAGGCTGCATTTGCAGCATGATCTGAATTTTGTGAAAATCCCAATATATTTCCTCCTTTATGATTTAAATACGGTTTGAATTGAATTTCATCCATCAGTCACATCCATCACAACAGTTTTATCATTTGGAGATAAAAAGTAAAATTTTAGCCTTGCATAAAATTGTGACAAAAAGTTTGCGCTTCCTGAGAGTTCATATATTGGATTTACGTCACATTTGTTTGGACGTAATGTCTCTGGTTGGGGTAACGACAAGAAACCACAACCTCGTAAAAATGTTTAGGCATGTGGTGAAATTGAGAGCAAAAGCCAGTAAAATATCATCAAGGGGGAGCTAAAATTACTTGTTTTTATGAACATTAATTAGTTTAATTTATTCACACACAAAAATTAAAATGACTATCTTATCTTTAGTTACGTGCTCTAATGTATTTAGAGTATTAATGGAACTTTTAATTGTACATAAATTTTCAGACACACATTCATCTATAAAATGTTCGGTTGATCCCGAGTTTAGGGTGGCACGGTTCCTTTGGTTCTTTTTATAATTTATTTCTCGTTATTTCTATGTTTATAGTTGCGCGGTTCACTTGCATCTCTGGTTGAATGCTCGTGAATAATTTTGCTGGCACTGATTAAACTTGTTACGCCAAAACATAATTAAAAACAATATGACTACGGACCAAAGCCACATAAATCTATACATTTTTCTTCTTGAAAAATTGAATATGGTGAGCAAGATTTCTCGATATTTCTGGTGTGAAATTACCTTTTTATACTGTTAGTCCATTTAATACGTTTGTATTGCTTACTGTGATGGATGTTTTGAATGCTGAATTTATTTATAACTTACACAGACAGGGAAATTCGAATAAGAATAAATGGTGTCAAAATGCTCCTCGACGTGAAAGAGCCCATACGCTTCAAAGTTGGGTTGATCTCGGGTTTAGGTGGCACGGTTCCTTTGGTTCCTTTTATGATTCATTGTTTCTCGCGATTCTTATGTTTATAGTTGCGCGGTTTACTTGAATCACTGGGTGAGTGATCGAGAATAATTTTGTTGGCATTGATTAATTTTCTTACGCCAAAGCATAAATATATACAATATTAAAATGGGGGGTTTGGTAGGTGATAGGCCGCAATAACAAAAGTGTAAGTAGCATGAGTTTGTGAAATGGATTTTATTTTAAATAATTATATTTATTGCGGTAACATCATGAACTTTACTATACGCGCCTAGTACGTATAAGCAAGGATTCAGTTCATGGAGTCGATTCTCCTCTAATGAACCGAATCAGTGTATCGAAGGAACCGTGCCACCCTAAACCCGGGATTTACCATGGATAAACGTAATATTGAAAAAGAAGAAAACAAGGTTTTATCGAAAACAGTTTCAATTTTTTTGTTTAAAATTTTGGTACAAATAGTGCCAAATGAACTTTATGAGATTACATGAACACCATATTGCTCTATTCTTTTGTTCGTTTTTTTCAAAACTTACAAAAATATATCTTTTTTACTATTCTCTCACGTTGTCAATATTTACATAAGTGAGGATTTATTAACATTATTGCATTTAAGAGTACATGTGCCTCAAATGATGTAAGTTTCTAGCAAACAAAACTTTTCTGTGAATACGAGCAAAATTTTATATTTTCAGAAGTGTTTAGATAGGCAATTTTCTCAAAAACCGCTCCATATTCATTCTTCAAACTTTTCGAACGGATTGTTCTAATACTAGTGTAACTAATTAAACTGTTTGAAATTACAGGAAATTTGGCGATTTGTACACATTATTGCATTTGTGAGTAGATGTGCTTCATGACTTCCAATAAAGTATATCAAAAACTCAAAAGATTTTTGTGAAAAAGATCTTCAAATTACGCATTTACGGTAACGCTAGAAAAGACATTCTTAAAAGCGGCTCTAACGTTTTCAGAGAAAAGTTTCTAATTGAACGAGGTTTTACTCTTCTACAATATTCTTTAAGTAATATTTCGGTTCTGCTATTATGAAACCCCAAAATGGGAAAATTTCAAAACGATGTTTGGGCGGTTATAGATGTGTATGTGGCAATTCGGAATTTTCGGAGTCTTCCTACAACTACAAATCAACCCCAGGCCAAAGAAATTAGAAAACTAACTAGTATGAGAAAGTGTGTGTAATTCTGTAGCACCACTAGATGTATATTATTTCTTTTACTGAAACCACTGGTGATGGAGAATGCACTAGAAAATTTTATATTGTTTTTTAAACATATTTACTCTTTTTGCTTTCTCATATACCTGGTCTACCCTCACGCTACGCCACTGCTGGGGAGTTAGGTTCCTTTTAATTTGTCAAAAAACACCATAAACCATCGTCATGTCTATTGCAAACTTTTTGTTCTCTTCCCTTTTTCCATTTTTTCTTTTTATTAGAATTTAGTATGTAACAATGTGTTTAAAGCATAGAGGTACTACCATTCTATACTAGAGTGTTCAATAGGGCTAGTGTGCTGTTGCAAATTGAAGTGGAAGAAGTCGGCCATTTTTATGGCAAGACGCGGCGTTTGCATTTGAGGAACATAGAATACTGTTAGTTGTGTTGTGCTTTCGTGTGATTTTTTTGTGTTAATTTTCGAGAAGCAAAATTAATTAATTAATTAATTAATTAATTTATTTATTTATTTATTTATTTATTTATTTATTTATTTATTTATCCTGCAACTAAATTACACTAGGCTCAAATGGTAATGAATTGACTTTCTTCAATAGTGATGCTTTTGCTTTAAGCACTTTATTAAAACAATGCAAAATCAGTGTATAGAAATATCTAGTCAATAACAAAATTTGAAAGCAAGTCATTTTATGCACAGAACTGTTTACAGTGAAAATATTTTAAAGATCAATTAGTTCAGTCTCTAGTTGTATAATATAACTATGTTTTCCATCTTGGGATACATCCCCACTAAATCCTTAGAGTACACACTATAAAACTAATAATGTCATAGAAGAACATATAAAAGGAACGAAGTAAGGTAATTTACCTCTAATCTATTCCTTTCAGTTTCTAGAAAATGAAAATCATTTGTTCAGTAGACTTTTTCAATTATTTGGTATCATGATGCCTGTATGTGAATCAAAATGTGTACTAATTCACTTGTTATGCTATGATTCTTTTATTTTTGTTTAGATTACCTGTCTTACTGTAATTTACCATTTGAATGATATTTTGGTTTTGTGCTTTTGGCTGTTTAAAATCATAGCAGCTGTTCTCATTTGTTTCAATAGTTGTAGAACATGGGTTCCAAAGGGACGGGCCTACCAAAAAAAGGCCAATGTAATTCAAATATCACACCAGGACTGAGGATTCTAGCCCAAGACTGCTGCGCAATATTAAAAATACTTAAAATTAATGTTGTTTACGTTTATAATAAATAAAGGCCCGTTCGTTAGGGTAGTCTACTACTCCAGTATTGGTAGGAGAAACCACGAGAAACGACCGATCCGATCAGAACACACGGCGGCTGAATTCGACCAGATATTGCTAGTTTCAAAAATTTGCCACTCTCGGGACTCGAATCCTAGGATTTCGCGGTCAAAGTCACTGCAAAGAGAGCGGCAATACTGCCTGTGAGCTCAATTCAGAAGGTATATTTACTTCAAGATAGTGACTTTAATTCAAACTCCCGCGCAAATTTGCCATATAAATGGCGTCTGGCTGCTGCTTCTATTTGCTAGCGCCATTCCGTAAGACGGCTTTCCGGATGGTATGGCCTTGGTTTAAAGAATAAAGTAATTTATTATTCGAAGAAAAAGCCTCACTACTTATCGTTGAACGATGCTTTATCTATAGAAAGTAAAAAAGTCATCAAATAAATCATCTAGTGGGCTTTTCAACGTGACTGGGTTTCTCTTCTACAGGTGAACCTGCTGGCCGACAGCGACCTGCGTTTCGCACCTGCAGAGCGCCAAACGCCTCCGCGACCTTCCACCGACATCTACTTCCCGCGCCCGCCGCTCGACTTCGGGCCCGGGGCCACTGTCGCCACCACCACTGCCCGCCCGGCGCTCGCCCCCGCCCCCGCCCCCGACCACAGCCACGCCCTCGACCACGCCGGTGGCATTACGTCGGCTGTATACAGACCCCTGGGCGTCCTGGGGGCGGCGAGCAGCGGCGCCGACGGCGGCGGCGGCGGCGGCGGCGGCGGTGGCGGCGGCGGCGGCGGCGGTGGACTGGTAGGAGGTGGAGGTGGTAGAGTGCTCAGCGGGAGCAGACGGGCGAGGCCCTTCAGGTAAGGAGTGAAGCAGGGCTGTGTGAAGCCGAGTGCTCCGAGGAGAAGAGCGATCCCGATTATTTCCCACAAAACACACCCCTCCACATAAATGCAAACTTCCCTTAGTCACTTATACCAATATGAAATTTTAAAAATAGTGAAGGGTTATACCGAGAGATATAACCCTTCACTATTACTCACACTTAAAAATAGTGAGAAGGTTATTTGCCTGAGGATGGCCAAGTAAATTCATTGTATGTAACATTGTACCCGCCAAAATCCCCGAAAGACAAAAGTCGAACGGAAGAAATGTTTAAAAAAAAGGAGCGATCGCACAGCGCAGGGCTGTAGATAACGGCGGGAATACGATCCGTAAGCCGCGATAAGCCGTACCTGCGGCATACACGAAAAAGTTGTTAGTTTAAATGTGTAAAAAATAAGAGTAGAAAGAGTTCGCACACTATCATTTTATGTTTGATGATAAGCAAATTAAAAGCAAAATTTTAAAGGAATGTTTGATTTTTTCATAATTATTGGACGAATCTCCTGTGAATAATTTGATTGTATCAATTTTGTGCGTGATTATGTAGCTCAGGCGCATTGAAGATTCTGTTCGTAGCACTTTTCCTTAATTTAATGGACAGTGCATAATTGCCATAACTACAAGGGCCTCAAAAATCTTCATTTTCAGAAAATAGATATGATTGTAATGTTTCTCTTGAAAAAGGACGTGAAAATAACGTATGGTATTCGTTCCGTTTCTTTTTTTCCCTTTACTACCAAAAATTTGATATACTGATCAGAATCTTTAAAACCCTTCATTTCTTCGTGCTGTATACAGCATATACACTATGAAGAGTTAACTTTTTTTTTTAAGAAACACCCGTTTTGTCCGTCATTTCTCCTCTCTGGGTCCCCCCTCGTGGTAGACGTATTGCCTACACTGCTACCTCAATGTAGTGCATGGCATGCATGCGAAACAAAGCGCCCTCCTCCCCCCACGTAACACCCCCTCGAAGGAAAATAACACTAACCCGTATCGCACTGAATTAAATAAGATGCACTTGCGCAACGTGCCCCCTCCCGTGCCGTGGGATGTCGCCCCGCTCTCCTGCTGCGGGCGGCTGTGGCCGCTTTCCCCCGCCTCTGCCCTCACTGTCTGCCACCGCCTCATTCCCGCGCTGGCCCACCTAACCAGAAGAAAGCACCCCGCCAGAGAGTTGAACTGTGAACTAACATTTGTGAGACTGGTGATAAAACGCCTATTCCCTTACCACGCCCCAGATATTGTGTATCTGTTTTTCTCCTCTTGTGCTTTGTGTTCTTCCTGCTCTGAAAATGGGTAGGAACCTTCGAAAGCGACCCCGCCTGATAACCAGCGGCTCTGACGATGAAGATGATGCCACTTCGAACCGCCTCACTAACACTCGACGTACACCCCGAAAATTGTTGGAGGAGGCCCACAACGAAGTAATTATCGTGTCCCCGCCGCCTGATAAAATGCAAGACCGCGCCCATCTTCCGCTCGAGCTACGTCGCCTCCTACCTGCACAACGAAAGCCAAAAAAGAAATCACCCCTACTAATAACTATTTCAGAGTCACAAGAGGCTGGCCAAATTGCCGACAGCCCTTCCCTCAAATGCACCTTGCGACCACATAGCCGCCTACGTCGCCTCCTACCTGCACAACGAAAGCCAAAAAAGAAATCACCCCTACTAATAACTATTTCAGAGTCACAAGAGGCTGGCCAAATTGCCGACAGCCCTTCCCTCAAATGCACCTTGCGACCACATAGCCGCCTACGTCGCCTCCTACCTGCACAACGAAAGCCAAAAAAGAAATCACCCCTACTAATAACTATTTCAGAGTCACAAGAGGCTGGCCAAATTGCCGACAGCCCTTCCCTCAAATGCACCTTGCGACCACATAGCCGCCTACGTCGCCTCCTACCTGCACAACGAAAGCCAAAAAAGAAATCACCCCTACTAATAACTATTTCAGAGTCACAAGAGGCTGGCCAAATTGCCGACAGCCCTTCCCTCAAATGCACCTTGCGACCACATAGCCGCCTACGTCGCCTCCTACCTGCACAACGAAAGCCAAAAAAGAAATCACCCCTACTAATAACTATTTCAGAGTCACAAGAGGCTGGCCAAATTGCCGACAGCCCTTCCCTCAAATGCACCTTGCGACCACATAGCCGCCTACGTCGCCTCCTACCTGCACAACGAAAGCCAAAAAAGAAATCACCCCTACTAATAACTATTTCAGAGTCACAAGAGGCTGGCCAAATTGCCGACAGCCCTTCCCTCAAATGCACCTTGCGACCACATAGCCGCCACCGCATTGTCGCCGAGACTATAGCCTGCCTGCTATTTTCGCCACACTGCCCAAGATGACCACATCCCAGTCGAGTACAGGCGAGCATAAACATAAAGACAATACCCCTGTGATCGATGAGAGAGGATGGTTTGTGGGTGACTCGTGCAGTCGCGGTTTAAATGATGTTTATAAGCGTATGTTTTTGTGTTATATGTGTATGTACTGCTTACTGTAAATAATGTAAATAATGTTCATTGTTAAATTAAGTCAGGATGTAAGACAAAGTAGATTTAGATTAGTTTGTAAGGTAGGCCATACGTTTGCTATGTAAACAGAATTTAAGAATAAATATTATAATGTATACATTATTGTCTTTGTGAGTGAAAGTGCTTCATTTGAAGCACTTGACTACATGAAGTTTCTAGAAAACTGAATAGATTTATGAGAAAAAGTGCTTCATATTTTGCATTTACAGTAACGCTTAAACGCCATTTCCTAAAAAATAGCTCTAAATTTTTTAGTAAAAATTGCCATTTAGAATGAGGCTTTATTCTTCTATTATATTCCGCAAGTAACATTTCAGTCAGTAGACCGAAAGTAATTAGGAAACTGAAAGGTTTCAATAATTTTAAAAAGCTGGCAAGTAAATGGGACAACACTGTAAAGCCAGCACACACCAAGGAAATTAGAGAACATTACTACGAGAAAGTCTGTGCCATTTGTTGCACCTCTAGTTTACTTTCTCGTATTTGTACTTATATTCATATATATATATATATATATATATATATATATATATATATATATATATATATATGGCCTCTTGTGCATCCGACTTCAGCCATTGAGTTTCCGGCACCAGTGTGCGTCATATTAGCGTGAATTTAATTTTAAATGCCAAAATTATCACAGAACTTTTGTGAATATTACATCTTTTATTGCAATTACCGTGTCGTCATGTTATTTTTGGTCGATGACCGTTGACAATTGTCTATTTATGCCACTTAAAAAATGTTTCTCAACACTTCTTGCATTCTATGAAACATGGCGGCCGACGTCTGGTCTCGCTTTTCAAACGAAGTGGTTCCATGGTTCATGACGGAAACTGGTGCTGTGCAGAACGAGCAACTATCGGTGCACCGGACGAGCCCAATCATGTGTTTCCACCATGGGAATATCCGGAGGAAAACGATATTGTCAACGGCGAATTGGCACCCTCCGATAATGGTCCCACATAGGTCCCACATAGCTGCGATCAAATGTGTGTTTAACACATTTGACACATGCAAGTTCCTTGGCGAAAATTGTTAAACAGGTATTTTGAAATAGGAATGTTGAGAAAATAGACATTTTGAGGAGACTGTTTATAAACAAATACGTGATCCCAGTTATTGAAGAAAGTGACAATGATTAATTGTCTATGATTGTCTAATTGCCAATGATTCATAAATCATTGATGAATGATTCATAACTAATTTGATTTATATTAGAAACAATAGGTCTAAAAACAAAAGTGTTTGATAATTTTATTTCGACAATATAAATACTGTCGACATAAAACGAACATTTGTCAGCAAAAAGTTCCAAATCATCCTGGTAAGCAAGACCTTTCAATAATTTTAATATAAACTATTTAAACATTTGTGAAGCAAGTTTTTCTAATCACATTTTGGAGTGAATTTCAAATTTTTAAACTGAAAAAATTGGTTATAATTGTTTTTTGCTACTATCCATATTGTTTAAAAATCTGGGGGGAAAATGTTATAGAGTGTTATAAGACCCTTGTTAGGGGAAAAATTGAGACAGTACTCCAACGTTATGAAGTTGAAAATGAATTTCAAACTTCCCAGTTTGAATTACCTAGGAGTTAAGCCAAGTTCTAACACAAATTTTTCGAAAAAATTCCCAGAGCTCCGATAACTATTGGGACGACCTTTTACGCCCCACATTCAGCTGATCTCGATTTCCAAACTCTTGTATTTAAGTCGTTTCTCTGCCTCCTTGGTTACGTTTTGATGGCAAGGCACTGCAACATCTACAAGCAAACACGATTTTTTTCTTCAAATCCCGGATAACTATATCCGTTTTGTTTGCTACTATCATGCAATCAGTTTGATTTTCTTTGAATACAATATGATATAGAGTCCTTCAGACGTCATAGATTTTGATGAGTGTTCCTTGCACTTGGGTCATGTGTTTGAGAGGTTCGAGGGCGGTACACACCTATCAGAGGAGGTAACTACACACCCTCTCTTTTCAAGTTTTCGGTCTTTTCTAGAATTGGACTAGGTGAGACGATATGATCCATGGTTTTTACGTGTTCCTGGCAAATGCGGCATTTATCATCTT
>BLKR01005590.1:0-76880 GCA_011170035.1 Teleogryllus occipitalis | reverse complement strand
ATCCTTTCTTCCCTTTTAGATTCTGATTTGACCCATTTTCTCTGATTGAGCAAGGATATTAAATTTGTATTTCTTTTTGATCGGCAGGAACGCCATTAAAACGTTTTAATAAAATTTCTAATAAAGGACTCGCCTTTTGCCATTTCTTTTCACGATGTTTTTGAGGTAATGAAAAAAAAACAGAATATTTTTCTTGCTAGTGAATTTATTCAACAAAGGAACACAAAGAGTAAATATTGCTGTAATATATTACGTCTATTAATTTAATGTGGGAATGTAATCATTGAAAATAATTGGATTAAACAAAAGGAGAATATTTCGACATTTCCTAATATTTTGTGAGAATTTTTCTTAAATCGTGATTTTTCTCTAAAATACTTATCACTGAAGTCACTGTATATTTTATAACATTTAATTTAATTCAGCCTCTGAGATGGCTAATGGCTAATAGCTTCCCGTGAAGCGGTCCAGGGTTCGATTTCCAGTCGAGGCTAAAATAGAGTTGTAGCTTTTTTTAAAATCGTCATAGTTTCTGTAGCTTTGTGAGGAATAAAAAGCTCAAGTAGGCGGATCTTGCTGGTTACAGTGAAGAGAATACGTCATGTTCGCCTCATGTCTTACCGCCAAGCGCGGGAAATTAACTAGGCCCAGTCATGGGGGACACCGATAGCTGGCCGGCGAAGTCGGACTACAAACCCAATAACGTCAAATACATAGATAATTTAATTCTTAACCAAACCAATTAAATAAACAGGGAAAAATAACCTCGATCACAACTTTATATTTGAAGTCTTTAGAAGCCTAATGCCGACCTGGATGGCCGAGGTGGCTAAGAGCGAGTACCGACTCCGAAGGGTCGCGGGTTCGAGTCCCGCCTGGGGCATGGCTGTTTGTCCCTTGACTTTGTGTGTGTGTTGTCGCGGAGGGCCTCGCGTTCTGCTGACCCCAGATCAGAGGAGCCCGTATGTGTTTGTCTAGTGTACGGTCGAATATGCGTCCCTTCGGGACGTAAAGGGCAACCGGCTGTCGGCTGGATACAAGCCCTAGAAAAGAAAGAAGCCTAATTCAGCCCTCAAACACTTTCTGAAGATCAAAAATTATAGAAATCAATCTTCATTCTACACTTACACGTTTGTTTTTGGAATGTATGCAGTAAAGACTCATTTTTGTTTAAAAAATATGTCTCCCGTTAACACCAACGTACTATGCAAAAATTAACCAAAATCACTATCAGCTTCTGTACTGTATCACTCCACTTCACAGCAGTGACCGGCGCCTTCCGTAGTATTTCATAATTCCTCATTTCCGGCGGCGATGGGGTAACGGTTAGCGTATCGGACTGTTATAACCAAGTTTGCGGGTTCGAACCCGATCGAAGCCGTGGATTTTTAAGGGCGAAAAAATCCTTCGTACGCCTTCCTTCGGAGGGGAAGTGAAGCCGGCTGTCCCATGTTAGTAGATTTCCTGCATGTAAAAGATCCTCAAGGCTAAATGATGCCTCTGAGCTAAATTCAAATCGCCTGTTTCGTCGCCCAAGTAATACCTTCTTTCTCCCCTAGTGGGCGAAAGGAGCGTAGCGGAATTTGCGTGGTCAGGCGGAAGAGCAGCGTGGCGAGACTCATGGCCTGAGTCTCGTCACGTAAAATAAGGCACATTCAATTCAATTGAATTATTGCATCACTTCGCTCCGACCTATGCTAGCCCACGCTCTCATTTCGTTTCATCTTACACCATCGTCGCCCACCCGTGCAGAACCGACACCACCCTTATCCCTCTCTCCTCAGCACTCCGCTCTAGTCCGCGTCCGCTCGCTTCTACCTATATCTTCCTGAATGGCGCAGTCTTTCTCGTACTAGTTAGCTTTCTAATTTATTACTGGGAGCGGGGGCTCACTGCATCAACTGATGTCACTGCAGTGCTTCTGGCCGGGAGGACCTAGGTTCGAGTTCCGGCAGCAGCGGGATTTTCGACACTGCCTTTTCAGCTAGGTCGAATTCAGTCGCTGTCTGGAGGAGAATTCAAGCGGCCGGGTGCTTTGATCGGTAGTTTTCCGTGGTTTCTCCGATCAACACCTGGTGAATGCCGGAGCAGTTCCCTAACAAATAGCCCACAGACCGGGTGCGATCTTTTCTTCCTCTTCTTTGTCCTATCCTTACCCCTTACACACACACTTACACTAACATGCGCTACACTACCATACATGCGGGAAGACCGGTCGGGGAGAACTTGTCCAGCCTGAGGCGGTGCCCTGCTGGTGGGAGATGCCTGGTTGGAGAAAACTCCGCTAGTCGACAGTAGGTCGGCGCCGGATCTCGCCATCCAGCAGGGAAAGATCACCGCCATCTCCAGCGAAAAAAAAATTGCACTACACTAACGGGACTAATGACCAAAGCAGTTGACGCGCCCGGAAACACGAAAAAATCAATCAATAAATCAATGTACTGCTATGAGCGTGATTTAACTAATGCTTAAACTTTAATGAAAATGTCGAATTTTGAGTTCATTATCACATAAAATTGTTGAGTTTTCAAGAAACTTTTTCTGACATCATTTAAAGCACATATGCTCATAAACGCAGTAATGTGAACAAATTGCCTTTAGTGTAAATATTAACGGTGTGAGAGATATAAAAATACATTTGTGTATTAAAAAAACAATAGAATACAGAAAAATGACATTTATGTCATCTTATAGAGTACATTTAGCACTATCTCTACCAAAAGATTAAAGGAAAAAATTGGAGCCATTTTTCTGAAATTCTTGCCTTTGTTATTTTTAATATCGCACATAATGCACGGAATATTGCGCAAAAACCACTAAAAAAAACTTTGCATGACCTTAATGGAAGAACTAAAAGAAATAATTTTATTTGAAAAAAGTTAAGAAAAAGAATTTGAGAAAAAAAATGATTTGAAGGAAATATCTTTCTTCATTATTGTAGTTGTAGGAAGGCACCGAAAAGGGTAGTATAGCAGGGAAGTGCTGATAGAAGACGAAATAAGAAAAGGTAGGTAGAGACGAATGAAAGGACGATCACACGATAAACGCAGGAAAAGACAAGTTGGGAGTAGATACGGGAAGGCCTCGACAAGCGAAGGGTCTTTGACGAGGGGTGGAAGGGCCGAAGGGAAGGTCGCGGCGCGTGAAAGCACTCGCGAATTCCGCCTGTGCTGCAACGAGACCGCTCGATCCCAAGACCTTTGCGCACGCGCATGCGAGCGTCGGGGATCGCGCGTTAATCACAGGAGGTTGCTCGCCGTGGAATCCGCTGCTTGCACCAGCCATCCTGCATGCTACCAGCACTCACGCATTTTCTTGGTCTTACGGTACTTCTCAACTGTCTTCTTTCGACGATCAAGCTTACCTTCATCACCTTTACCATTATCTGTCAATATACATATCTATTGTTTACATTATTGAGAATCAACATTTTTTATTAAATGGCTGTGGAATCTTTTCTACTTGTAAACAAAGTTGTTGGATCTATGAAGACATTCAGTTTTACACATTCTTAATATTAATACAGTAAAAAAGAGAGTTATTTTAATGCCTTTAAATATAATATTCTGCGGATGCATTCAGAATATTCCGTTAAAGGACAAATCCAGATAGTCTATTTTTTCTGTACTCTGTATTACAGCAACATTTTGTACCTAACATTTCTTTACAAAATATTAAATAAGATCTAATTTTGAAAGACGTTCTCCGATAGTTAAGGGACGCTCTCCACGACGAGTCATGGGTAGTAATTAAAATGATTTTCTAGCGGGCGACCTTACGTATCCTCTGCCTCCATTTGATCGACATCACAATTCTTCAAGTAGGTGCTGTAAAACGCCCGTTACTGAAGACGCCTACATTTTCGAAATAATTAATCGGGGAGCCGAGAGATCTACGTGAATGATAGAAACTGAGAGAGACTAATGATAAAAGAAAGGTGTAGCAAGGGACAAAATTTGAAATATCGTACTAAATGAAGCCACAACTACGTTGTTCAAGTGCCCCTAAGAAAACTAGAAAAATAAAGAAGAGAATTACAAATTTGAAGTAGTCTGTCAATAATGAACCTTGAGATATGCACTTAAGTAAAAAAAATAATACAGCAAGATAATAACAGAGATAAAATGTAGAAAAGAAATAAGAAAACAGAAGGAAAGGGGAACAAGTGACAAAGCAGAAACTGGAAGATTAAAAGGAGTGAAAAACAGTCACAAGGAAGTGAAAAAAACAATATATGAAGTAAAAATACAATAAGGCTGGTTAATTATGGAAGACCAGAAGAAAACCAATAAATGTAAGTACATTAAAGAGAGGACGAATAAGAGAACGTGAGCACGACAAAAGCTCTAAAAGGTGAGAAAGAGAACAACACCGGGGTACGAAGCATGTCGTAAAGCGAAGTGCGGATGGTGCACGCCGCACAGTCTTGTGCGGCATAAAACTGCACGATTAGTCCCCTGGGGAGGGGACAGAGCGGAGAGATATGGTGGCAGTCACACCGCCAGTAAAAAAGACGAAGAGGTGCTTTACTGGCACGGCCTCTCACAGACGGCGCCACCTTAACCCCGAAGCCCGCATTGCGTATTACTCGAGTCGAAAACGACACTTACAAACAAACGTGGAGTACGTCTTACTACCTGCGAAACTTTATGAAAACTTAAATAATAATTATGAATAGGTATTTCACTAGATAAAGCTGCTAGGTATAAGTGAATAAATAGCGTAATTTTTAACTGCAGCCATATGGATTTACTGCAGCCAAGATAACGATCAAGATACGTACAAGATTATTTGAAATTGCAACATACACATTAGTTGAAATTTGTATGCATAACAAGAAATACTGAAGTTATTTTAAGCGTTTTAGGTCTTTTGTCTGAGTGATTTTTCTTTTTCAGTTAGTTGAATGCAAGAGCAATTTTACCTTTGAACCGAAACGATAATATAAATTGGAAAAGAAAGATTTAAACTCGAAGTTTTGCAGAGAAAAGAATACGGTAATACCAAATGTGTGTTTTTGAACAGTTATATGCAAGTACAACTTTTCCGCAAGTAAGTCAATTTCACTCAAAGGTGCTCTGCCTCTGGCACGACTGCATGTTGCGCTCTCACGCCCGTGCTCTATATTTTGCTCTCGTCCAAGAGCTTGCGGCGCCGACAAATGCGTGCATCAAACGTTCTCCCCGGGGAAATTGCACCGATTTGCGTTGAATGAGAACATTAAAGAGAACGTCGTGCTAACGTCTCTAGGCAAAGGGCATATAAATGAACCGAAACTGATATTAAGAGGAGTGTGACGATATCCATTCATTTTTTGTGAAAACATTACAATTAAGGCAAATGACGTATTTGGTGCAAACTAATATGTGTTCCAGTACATTAAAAAATTGATTTACGTCATATTAAAATGACAAAATGATAAAACTTGTGTAATGATTTGTGAGTCTAGCCCGCAAGAATGCATAGAACACGGAACTTTTATCTAATCAAAGAGAAACTAAGAATGAAATAAACAATAGACAACAGCGCCGCGTAATAATAATTATCAGGAAAGTAATAGAAAACGTAAAGGGCGGAAATGGGCGTTATAAACAGTGAATAGAACCCAAATTCAGGAACATTTTAAAACAAAAATCACATTATTCAAGCCACGGGTTCCGAAATTATCATAAATTGTGTAAATTGCATGTATAACACGGCGAAGATAGAAAATATGGCACCCATTGTTGTACTTCTGTAAGTGTATAACGAGACGGGTTTTATTGAATATCCAGCGAATGCCTGGATGGATTTTGGCCAAACTTTCGGAAATTATAGAGAAAAATATTTAGATCAGGGCAAAATTAGTCACAGCACGGGAGAATTTATGTGGGGCTCATGACAAATTAATATTCAAGTTCATAGCATAGAGGATTAAGAAAGAATTGAAAGAGCGGCCTAAGATGTAAATGACGTCATCACGAGCTGAGAAGACGAAAAATAATGGTTTTTGAAAAGAGGGAGACAGGAAAAGGGAATTCGGTAACGTGACAATTACCAAATAAAAGTTAGTAAAATTATGAAGCCGATAGTAAGACGCAAGACGCCCGAAAACAGGGAAAACATAAACGTTTTCGAACATTTCTTATAGTGATGGGCATGTGTTTGAAAGAAGACAGTCACAGGGAATTATAGACCAACAATGTAAAATGTGTTACAGACAGCGAAGGTCGAGCGTTTATGGTGAACGCACGCGTTTGATGCTATGCTAGGTTTTTGAGAAAATTCGCGAAATTATAGTGCAAAAGTTTTTAATTCATATTCAGTTATGTAAAATCAGTTATTTGGACGATGTGGAACTAAAATTTAATTCAATGTGTTTCGAAATTCACGGGAAAAATGGGACATTATTCGCGCAAGTTAGGTGCGGCGAACATAAGCTTCGTAAAATTTAAATTCGTCGCGAGATAGCGAAAGAACATTTATGGAAGACGCGATTAGTTGCGAGGAACAATAATTGTGAGTACTTATGATAATTTTAAATGGATGAGTGCATCTGGGATCTTATGGCAGCTGAACGGGGACTGCGTGCATGGAGAATGCACATTACAACTGGCAAGGACGGGCGCTGACAGGGAGCGACATCGCTGCGAAAAGGGAAGTGGCACGATTTGTGCAATTACTTTATTTCTTTTTTTTTCGTTCACGCCCAATTCCGATGAAAAAGACTCTGTCGAAGACTAAGTCCTGATAACTAGATTAAGAATAGAATTATCAAAAAGGTCACGACAGAATGCGCATTCTTGTGTGTGTATGAGATTTTGTATTATATTTTCAGTGTGCATGTTTGTATATTTTTTGGTGTTGTTTATGTATTTTGTGTTGTTATGTTTCGCAAGTCGGAGGGGCATATTGTATTTATGTTTGGTATATGAGGAAAAGATCCGACATTAAATGTATGAGCATCCCATATGGCTCATAATGGCCTTAGATCCATGTGTTATTATTTAATAGTTGTATGAAATTTGACCCAGGCACGAACGAAACGGACCCTACCTCAAGTCCGTATGGAATGAGCGCGCGGACCACGACCAGGTAAGATGTAATAATGATACGAGCTAGCAGAGGTACGGGCAATTGATAAGCAAAAGCATTGGTGCACCCAATTGTAAGTTAGAGCTAGGGCAGGGCAAAATTAGTTCACGTGACAGGTGAGCAGAGAAAAAAATATAAATAATTAGGTTATTGTGCTCGCCGTGTGAGGGCGTCTCTTACGAAGGTAGGCAAGGTAGTTAAGAAAAACAGTTGCATTGGGCGCCCAACGTGTGCGTGAGTAAATATAGAGTAGAAGAATTCGAGAAAGTTGTTGCACTTGTATTCCTCAACAACTTTATACATCTTGTAAGTGGATTTATTTCACACCCTATTTATTACATAACTGTCAAAAAACTAAAATGTCATTAACATAATTATTTTGTTCTCTTTGGAGACAAATTATAATTAAAAAAGATCAGTGGGTTTGATACAATTACTTCAACGAAGTGATAGTGCTTTAGTATAATAGGCATTTGAATTGAGAATAACATTTAGAGAAAGGAACATTGCGCCCTTGAATTTTAATTAACATTATGCAATCGCATTATTTGTTCATGAGAAAAAACTAGCCACATTTCATTACATTGATTTAGTCATCAAACCGTTTATCGAATTCTATTTTGCGTAAATACAGCTAATTCGCAGGATGAGTTTATTGGTTTTCTATTACAACTTATTTTGAAAACTATACTAGCTGTTAAATTATGGGGAATGGAATAACGAGTCATATGAAACGAATAATTGAAAGTTGAATTGTAGGCAAATTTTGATTAAGGAAATATTTATTGATTGAAATTAAGCAATTAGTGCTTCTGAAAATACAAGTGATACCTCCCATTTCGATCTTGGTTTCCAGATATCATGAAAGCGGCTGAAATTATTCATTGCTTCTGTACAGTAAATGTAGCTTAACACTCCACAAACGTCATATACTTTAAGGTTCCTTATTGAACGTTAAAAACCATTAATAATAATAATAATAATAATTAGTTAGTTAGTTAGTTAATGCCTTATTTTACGTGGCCTTATTTTTTAGTTATTATTATTATTATTATTATTATTATTATTATTATTATTATTATTATTATTATTTCTGTTTGGAATACATTATTATTCTGAAATATCGAATATTTTCTTCGAATCACTTCACACTAAACTCTCTTTGTGAAGGAGAAAGAAAATTAGATATTAATAATTCGAATATGCCCTTTGTTAGATTAAGAATGCGAAATTGTATTAGTCTCAAGCGTTCGAGATATCTGAAGCATAAAGGTTTGCTGACAGTGTACTCTGCCATGAGCAAATGAATTACAGATCCTTCAGACGATACATATTCTCGGAGCCTTTGAGCTTCTGTTACACAGGCACCCCAGAGCACCACTGACTTCTGTTACACAGGCACCACTGACTCTCAGCGCTCAGAGTGATGGGCCAGACGCCCATCCCCTCCCTAGACCCTTCCTGCTCTTTGTACTATTTACCTCCAAAGAACTTCACCGGCCTTCCTCTTCGCACAGCGTTGGCCCTTTGGCTTTGGCCCCTGGGCGTTGGCCCCTGGGCGTTGGCCCCTTGGTGTGGGCCCCTTGGCGTTGGCTCCTTGGAGGTGGCCCCTTGGCGTCGACCCCTTGGCGTTGGCCCCTTGGCCTAGGCCCCTTGGCATAGGCCCCTTGACGTTCATCCCATGGCGTTGGCCCCTTGGCGTTGGCCCCTTGGCGTTGGCCCCTTGGCGTTGGTCTCTTGTCGTCCGCCCTTTGGCGTTTACCCCTTGGCGTTTACCCCTTGGCGTTCGCCCCTTGGCGTTCGCACCATGGCGTTCGCTCCTTGACGTTCGCCCCTTGGCGTTCGCCCCATGTCGTTCGCCCATTGGCGTTCGCCCATTGACGTTCGCCCATGGGTGTTCGCCCATTGGCGTTCGCCCATTGGTGTTCGCCCATTGGTGTTCGCCCCTTGGCGAACTCTTTCTCATTTGCGTTCGCTCGTTTGCGTTCGCTCCTTCGCGTTCGCGCCTTAGCGTTCGACCCTCTCCGTGCTCCCATTGGGTTCTACCCTTCCTTGCTCATCTTCATTTTCACTTTCTCCTTTATCTCATCTTCAGTTTAACTTTCTTTTCCAGTCATCGCACCTCGGTATCCAAGACCTTGGGGCCGTGTTCTGAGGCAGTCGACCGGACTTCGCCTACACCCTATTTGCTCTGGCAGCGCCGAGGTGGCGCGCCGCCGGGGCGTATACTAACCTTCACCGCCTGTCCTGCACGTCGCCCTCGCGCCCCATCACTGCCGCCCTTCAAGTGTCCAACGACCGGCCGGCCTTCAACTAGCGGCTTTCAGAGAGCTTGTGACAACGTTGAGCAGATAGAAAGTAAGTCTCAATAGCTGTTGGCATTAACCGCGTCAATATTGTAGTTGAGGAAAAATGTGCTAAAAGTTTGTAACAGTTTAAACTGGCTAAAATGTAATGCAAAAAAGGAATAAAAATCAAAAAAAGTAAAAGTCTGCCTAATAGAAATAAAATAGAGCTTACATTTTAACGAGATAAGACAATTATATAAGCTGTAACTAATACTCATTTATAAGATACTCACTAATACTCACTGATAAGCATTTATGTTTATGAATAAGTTTACAGAGAACTATATAAAGTAAATTATAGTTAAAATCACATCATGAGATATTCGCTTCCCAACGTTAATAGTATAAGAGTTTGTCGCTTGAAAGCTTTTCGTCCAGCAATTTAACATGTTCCTAAAATTCATTATCAATAACTGCAGCGCGGAGAGTATCAAGTTAATCATCCATTATTTATAAAATGATCCATAATTTACCTAATAATTAAGTCAATCTTTGTCATCAGACTGTAACGATTTAAATAATTTATTACTGTAACACGAATGGAATGAATCAAACTAATATATTTCAACTTTCAACATATTTTTTACCCAACACACTACATTGACGATGCTATTGACGGCCGCGCCACGACTGCAGGGCGTGCTGTGGCGTGATGGAACCGACAATCCACAGGGAAGTTAAAATATTCTTACTGTTATTGTTATTGACCACTGTAGAATTCACGAACAATTATTGTTATTATTATTATTATTATTATTATTATTATTATTATTATTATTATTATTATTATTTGCGCATCGGCCATTTTTGACTACGTTATACGTTATCTTCCGTGGCCCAATGATATTTTATCCCTGAAAGATTAACGTGTGTCAATAAGCGGATCATCTATTCGGCTGTATCCCACGGTAAGACAAAATTGTTGCCTTCACTTACGAATTATGAGATGATAGGATGACGATGAGAGGTGAAGGGACAATCACAAATACAACCATGCCATTTTGGACTGACAAAATTAGTAACCGAATGTTGCACACGTCCACCCTGGTACATTATTTCTAGAAAGAATCCACAATATGGAGTGATAAACTTAAATTCACAAGTGTCTGTATAAGAAAAATGTGTTAAAATAATTTCAGTTTCACTTATTGACGGATCTTGGAATTTTAATCTGTAGATCAAAGATCTCAGGTATCTCGATATCCCCACGATATTTATAATGTTGGTAATTTGCTACCATTCACTCTATTTGCCTTTGATAAATTTGGTAGAACTTAGTAATTGGAGATACATGTTCTGCCAACAACTGAGAGATAATGAATTCCTTACTCTTGATCTTAAGCTTTTACAAATATTTTCACATGGAAGCTTGGTGAGAGAAAATAATTTTCGGAAACTTCGGATGACTTCCTTCAAAGGTGTTTGTAATACGCCGCAGGCCGTCTTCCACAAATGAAATACATTTCCAACTTCTGACAAGCAAACAAACATGGTGGATCTACTCTCCTCCTGCATCTTCACATTGTGGATCTTATGAAAATTTTCACGATGTATGTAGGTGGTTCAACACGGTAATTGATACTCTCGTATATTATTTTGTCTCAAATTTACGAGCCTCACGCAAGGTAGTGCTATGATCTATTTGACCTCCTGTAGATTAGACATACAGGATCCATTATGAAAGTAATGCGCATGATTTTATTGTGACGCGACTATCCATGGCAACGCGGTCGGGGAATGTGGTGGATGATGTGCCCTTCCAACGCAGCCATTCATCAATTTGTTCCGTGCGAGCGGAAGTGTGGCTCCGCGTGAAGTGTTTTTTTTTTTTCGTCTTTGTAAGACGGCACGATGGAACGTTCGCTTGAACAGTGATACGCATCAAGTTTTACATCAAGATTGGAAAGAATACAACCAAAACATTCCAGGTGCTTTAAGAGGCCTTCAAAGACAATTGCATTTCAAGGTCACAGTTAGGGAGGTGGCACAAGGCGTTCAAGATGGAGGAGGTCGCAGACGAACTCCGTTCTGGACGCGCAACAACGGCCAGAAGCGACGTCAACGTGGATCGTGTGCGCGAAGTTTTACGTTTCGACCGTCGATTGAACATGCAGCAAATTGCTGACCTATACATGTACCACATCTGCGGTACATGGGATAGTGACCAAGGATCTGCAAGTCCGCAAGGTCAGCGCGAAGCTTGTGCTGAAAGTGTTGACGAAAGGTCAGAAAGAACTTCGAGATTCGGGCTGTCAAGAATTGTATGACTTGGTTGAAAATAAGCAGTACTTTCTTCACACAGGAGCAACATCCCGGTGGTTCCCCATCCCCTTACAGTCCCGACTTGGCTCCGTGCGACATTTTTTGGTTTCCCCGACTGAAGAAAGAGCTGAAAGGAAAGCACTGGGAGACCATGGAAAACACCCGAAAAAATGTTCCATCGTTCCTGAGAGACATTCCCGTCGGGGACTTTCAGGCTGCCTTCTGGGCGTGGCAGACACGTTTCCGCAAGTGTAATGATGCAGGGGAAGAGTATTTTGAATAATTTTAAGCATATGTATAGGTGCGATCAAGAAATATATTTTCCCCAGAAAATGCGCATTACTTTTGTAATGGACCCTCAATGTAACTGTACGTTCTAATTTTAGCTACCTTGAATAAATTGACCTTGTGTCTAGTAGACCTGACGCATTAGACGCAATCCGCAATAGACCAATTATATTGGACCTATTGATCATTAGACCTTCTGACTGTTCCAATTACGGTTAAATTCCAATTAGAATACGCACATGAATACAAAAACAATCAAAATTATATAACAAAGCAAACCTACATCATAATTTATCGAGACTATTGTATCTCTGCCTTTGTCTCTCGGCTTTGGTATGGGAGGTGCCAGCTGTCTCGCTCTCACGGCGGGAGCGCGGCGCCGCGTCAGCGCGAGTGAGTTGGAGTGAGGTGGAGTGTGGAGGAGCGGGGCGGGGAAGAGCACCCTCCACGCGGCGCAGGCAGCCGCTGCGGCAGCGACCGCCTCTAGGGTTCACGCGCCCCATCAGGCGCAGCGCGCTCTGCTCCGCTCCACAAGGGCGCACTCCACTCCACGCGACGCGACAGCACGCTTCGGCCCGCCCCGCATGCCTCACCCCGCCCCGCCCGCCAGGCCCCACCAAGCTCCGCCCCGCTCCGCCCGCCCCGCCACGCGACCCCCGCCACGCGACCCCGCCACGCGACCCCCGCGCGCCCGCCACGCCCGCCGCGCCACGCCCCGCGCACGCCCCGCCACGCCCGCCACGCCCTTACGCCCGCCGCGCCGCGCCCGCCACGCCCCGCCACGCCGCACGCCCCGCCACGCCCCGCCGCCCGCCACGCCCCGCGCCACGCCCGCCACGCCCCGCCACGCCCGCCGCCCCGCCACGCGCCCGCCACGCCCGCACCACGCCGCACGCCCGCCACGCCCTGCCGCACGCCCCGCCGCCCCGCCACGCCCCGCCACGCCCACCCACCCTCCACGCGCCCGCCACGCCCGCCACCCCGCCACGCCCCACCACGCCCGCCACGCCCCGCCACGCCCCGCCACGCCCCACCCACGCCCCGCCACGCCCGCTCACGCTTCTCACGCCCACCCGCACCCACGCCCCGCCACGCCCGCCACGCCCCGCCGCCCCGCCACGCCCCGCCCCGCCACGCAGCGCCACGCCACGCCACGCCTCATCCTGCCCTGTCCTGTCCCGTTCCTCCACGTCCCACCACGCCACGCCCCACTGTGGCCGATAACGACCGCTAATGCACAGATACTCGACTGTTGTGAGACCGCTTTCTGATTGCCCTCGTCTCTGAATGAGGAATGCGTAGAGGGACGTATGTATTTCATTTTTTATAGGGAATGCAGGAGCAGTACTCTAGCAAACTGACGATGGACCACACACCGTTTTTTTGCCCTTCCTTGTCCTAGTATCCCCTCTTCCACACTCTTTTGGATATGAAAAAAAAACAACTTTAGTTTCTTTGCTTTAGTTTCATTTATAGATGTTTCATTTATGATTAAACTTTAGTTTAATTTATAAATGTGAAAATACAGTGTGCAGTTCGTGAAATTGGCTGCAAAAATGTAAATGTATCTTCCATACGTCAGTTAAAAACGTAACTGGATTAGGATAATTGGAAATACAACGCATTTTCAGAAGAAATGAGAGAAATGCACTCTCAGCTGACTAGATGATTTCTTTTATTTCCCAAAATGCAAGAAAATCAGCCTGTTGCAACTGTTTTATAAATTAGTCATCTGGGAGTGGACGGGCGTGTAGCGGCGGAACTTCTTCTGAGGAAACCATTTTTGAACGTTTCGGGCAATACAGTAAAGACCTCGTGCCCTCCCGTTTCTTCATTTGTGAATTTACAGCCGAGTAACTACGTATATTATAAGCAGAGATGTTCTTGTCAGAAGGACCGAGTAAGAGTCATGAAGGTGGTAAAAATCAGATTGGGAAATTCTGCAAACAAACTGGCACCCTTCTTCATAGATTCATAGTTTTCTATATAATTATAAACATAAAATGATTGCTGTGTTTTGGATAATTACCAAACTTTAATTGTGAGGAATGCATTAGCCTGAGGAAAAAATTGCAATCGTTCTTCATGATATCAGTTGTTTATTACATTCAGTACCATTCTTATAGAATAAGAAGGTACCGGCTTAGTTAGCGAATACAGGAGCAGTACTCTAACATGTGGACGATGGCCCGTGTACTGTTTGTGTCCTCTTCCTTGTCCTATCCTCACCCCTTCCTCAGACACAATTACATACAATGCTACCAAATATGCCACGAGACCTGTACAGAGCTTAGAGCATGTCCCGGCTGGAGCGATTCCCCACTGGAGGAGGTACCTGGTGGGGAAATAGCCCGCAAGACGACGCGTAATGTGGTGCCAGATCACACCGTTCAGCGAGAAGAAACAGCGCCTTCTATGGGATAAAATATTCACTACAAGATCGGACTAATGACCATAATAGTTGAAGCGTCTGGAACAACAATTAATCTAGAAAAAAGAGAACTCGTTCCACCTTTGCACAACTACAATTTCTTTAGAGTTTTTTAATTAAAAAGCGGAAAAGTCATAAAAAATAGCCGTGACCTCATTTTTGTCAACCATTAATTCTACACGAAAGCACTGCGATGTACCAACCTGTCACGATCGCTCTTGCAGCCGCGTCAAATGTTGCCATCTACGATTCTGCTCTTATACTGAGCATTCATTCTGATAATGGACTACATTACATCTTTTTAAGGTTTAATATTACTTCGGAGTTAACAAGAAATTAAATGCATTCAACGTCATGTATTACGTATCATGATGTCTTAACGTTAGTCATTTTCATAATTATAAAGAGAATGTACAATGAACAATGTTTATTTATAATATTGGTAGACATACGATAGCATTATTATTTTTTTCTATTTTTAAATGTCTTCTGCTTCAGAATATAAATATGACCATTACGAAGCTGTTTCTTTTCAATACATACGTGAAGAAAAGAAAAATGAATTATAACTGAATTCCTTCGTAATCGTAAATGAAAGAAACACTTTTTAGATAATATTTTAACAAGAAGACGAATTCATTACGATAAAAGAACGGTCTTAGAGCAAAAAAAAAAGACTAAATAGACAAAATACAATATTTCACTCATAATTCCTAGTTATTGTGAACTAAGAAATTCAAACATTAAATTCTCGTAATTCAAAGATTTCCACTTTAAGTTTTCAAAGACCTTATCCGAAGAAATGAATAGCCAAAAATAGATTGAAACGTTATTCGATATTCCACTTCGCAGCCTTTCCTATTTGGAAACGAGTATCGCGCACTTTGATTTCATTCTCCGCTCGAGTCCCCTTCATTCAGGCGATACCAGGGCGCGGCGGAGAGAGGCGGCGCCGCTTCAATTGCGCCCGCAGCAGCCAGACGCCTCTGTGCGGGGGCGGGAGCGGGGACAGGGGCCGCGGGTTAGGGGTGAGGGGACAGGGGACAAGGGCCTGTGGTGGCGGGCAAAGGGTGGTGAAGGACAGGGGGTAGAGGGGGCAGGAAGTGGCGTGGGCACGACGTATTGGTGGGTGGGTGTGGCGGTGGGGAGGGGAAGGACAGCGGCAGGGTAGGGAGATTTCGGGATGGCGGCGGGGACAGGATGATGTTGCGGGTTCAGGGGTCGGCGTCGGGGGCAGAGGGTGACGACGGGGGGCAGTGGTGGGTACAGGGTCGTTGCTGGGACAGCGGTGGGGGCAGAGGGTGGCGCCGGGGGCAGTGTGTGGGGGGCCTGTGGGTGGCGCGGGGGGGGGGCAGGGGGCGGCGGCGGGGTAGCAGAGAGATGCGCGTTGGCAGAGGGAGGGGGCAGGAGGCGGCGGGCGGCGACCAACGCGTCTGGATATCGCAAAACGTGATTGGATGTTGTCGCGTGGATCCCTCGGGGCGCGGCGGGCAACGACCGCGAGAGGCTGCAGCGGTTGTGGCTGGTGGTGCCGGCGGCTGTGATAGCAATGTGGAAGCAATGTATTGTGGATGATGGTGTGGGAGGAAATCGGCAAGAATGGGGACCGTTTGCGATGGTAGAACAGCAGTTGTGGTGGCGGCGGTAGTCAAATAGCAGGCGATGATATTAATAATAATTATGGTGGTGGTAACGTAGAAGGTGTGGATGGTAATAAGGGTTATTGTGATGAAGGTAATGAAGTATAGAGTGGAGGTGGTAGGCAGCAGGTGAAGGTAAAAATCATGATGTGACTGCAGCAAAAATTGAAACGGGGTTAGACAGTGGCAGTGGTATTAGGCGTTGTTAGCGGTATATGAGAAGTCAGAATTTGCGAACGACTATGGAAGCAATAACGCGGCAGACTGGGGGCCGATGATGGTAAAATGAGACCACAAAAGCTGAAGCGTGGTGGTGGATATCCAGTAGCAGATGAGGGGGCGAAAATCTACTGCCTAATTGTATTTGCTTTAGGGAGCACATTTTGTGCCTCGTGGAATGGAAGCTGCGTTCCGAGACGATGTATGTCGTAATTTACATATAGGAGTGTGAGGCATTTGACGGCGAGAGGATGAGAAATAAAAAGTCACAATGAAAACTGAAAGAACATCTATAAAATGTATTCGCAAATAAAAAATGTTAAAAATTCCAGATAACGCAAAAAAGGTTGAAGTCAATTGTAAAATTTTGAAATTTTTCAAAAGATATAGAATCATTCTAGTTTTATACTCAGGCTCAGTAGGTTTTTCAAGTTCCTTCTACACTCGTTGCGGTATAGTAAAGATAACAATCTTCAACTATTTACAAATGTAAGTTTACTGACATCTTAGACGTCAGTCTTATACGTAGTAGAAGCAAACGAAACAAATGATACTGAAGGAGGAAAACGTAATAATTGAAGAAATTAAGAAATAAAATGTCATTATGTAGATTTTGTTTTTATAAAAACATTACAGGAACAAAGAAGCGCACGAGAAAAAAAGCTCCACGAGGAACGAAACACAACGTAAAAAAGGAAAGAAAAAGAGGGACGAAGATGACATACGGCCCAGGCGGCGGGCGAACTTGTTCCAATCGGAAGCCGAACACCTGCGAACAGAAGCGGCCGGCCGAAGGGACTTCGCGGCTTCGTGGGTGCGGGCGGCGGCGGCGGCGGCGGGGCGGGCAGATGGAAGGCGGCTTAACTTGCGGAGTAATCGAAGTTGGCAACTCGAACGCCCCGGGCGGGTGGGCGGGGAAGGTCAATCGCCCGGGGAGCGGGGGCGGACGAGGCGGGAATACTCGCCCGAGGGTTGGAATCGCCCTCCACGGCTCTTCCCCCTCCCCCCAACCGCGGGACTTCCCCTGCATGCCGGGCGTCGCCCTGCCCCGCACCGGGGCGCTTCAACCGGTGCGCGGCGGGGCGTGAAAGCTGACTCCGAGGGCACGTGACCTCACGCACTGCGAAGACCGTTGGTGCAGCTGGGGGAGTCCCCGGGCCTAATTTCCAATAGGGGCGGATTTTCGAACTCATTAGTCGGGGCAAATGAAGCAACTACTTGGCGCAGTACGTCGGGCCGCATCTGTAGTCGGAATTTGGGTATTTTCCTTTTAGCTCTACAAGCGAGAAGGCCAAGATACTTTTAAAGCCTTTAAGGGTTGCGGTCCCTTATGAACTCTGATTAGGCTGTAAGTTGGATGCAAGTTATGACGATCAAAGCACCAACAAAATGTGATCACTTATATTAAGATAAGAGTTGCAAATGGAGAACACATTAGTTGGGTTCAGTAGAACACATTAGTTGTACGTATTGCTTGTTCAACCATTTAACCAATTTCTATTTTCCTTCGATAAAAAGTGAAGCAATTTAGCTACATGAATGCTATCGTACTGCACAAGACATTTTACCTTAATATCGTAATAATGTTACTGAAATTGTTGAAAAGACTGCTTCACATTTTTTCGGTTAGCTACATCTGGAACTTTTACTTTTAATTGCATTATATGTTCTTGAAGAACTTTTAAAATACTATAATTTAATGACCTGCGCACCACAAAATATCCTCTAAAAATGTGTATTCATATTTCCGTACATAAGAAACGCTACGACATGCAAGAAGCAGATATTTCTTTTCCAAAATTTCTGAAATCATCTCATGTCAGGCACTAACAAGCTTCACTAAGAAGCATGTTATATCAGCCTCCGAGCAGATCCGCTGGCTTTGAAAGAGACGCACGCTCTTTCTTCAGTTCCACACGACGTTGCGTAAGCGAAGCGACAGGGAGTACGTGCTCGTGTCGTATTCTCGGAGCCCTCATCATTTCTTGATCTCCTCGAATATCTCTTCTCGGCTCCTCCACTGACTCCCTCGTCGGGCGTCCGACATTCTTCTCGACCGACCTCTTTCAGACGCGAGAGCCGGAGACGAGGCCCTCCACGCAGACAATACGTCTTCAATATCTCATCGTTTGTGATCGTTAGACGCTCGGGCCTCCGTCGATGAAAAGAACCGCGGAAATCCATTTGCGACATGCCTGGCCCATCGCGCGAAATAACACTCGGAGATGGGGGAAGGGTGGTCGGGGCTGCGCGGGATGGTGCGAGGCAAGGAAGAAGCGTTTGTTATTGCGTCCGGTGGAAGCGACCGCCACCGATACGCAGCCGCTTCCTCCCGCTTCCTCCTCCGTCTCTCTCCCGCCGTTCTCCTCCCTCCTGTTACCTCCGCCCGGCGTAAAGTGCTCCGCGCGTTCCAGATGCCGGCTGCGCCGTTTCGGGCGAAGAAAGACGTATTTGCTGAAATAAAGTGAAGGAAACGAGACCTTCCCAATGTTTCAATACGTGGTGATTGATCTTCAGTACGAGTTAAATGATGGAAACGAAATGAAAAATGTTTGACAGATGCTGAATCAACTACCCGTTGTTTATTATTGAAAACAACAACAAAAACAACGTAGCATCAAGAGTGTTCTTCTTTCCGAAACGATTGTTGGGTTTTTAAAAGTTACTTTAGTTTTCAAGAAGATATTATTTTAAGAAATTACGTACCGATTGCATGTATATAGCTGGTTAGTTAGCGCCTTATTTTACGTGGCGAGGCTCGGGCAATCGCGCCCGCTCTTCCGCCTGACCATGCAAGTATCACTACGCTCACTTCTCTATCTAGCAGAGAAAGAACTGGTGCGACAAAAGGGTAATTTTGAATTAATTTTAGAGGCTTCTTTTAAGTTTGAGGATATCTTACACGCAGTAAATCTACAAAATGGGGCAGACTGCTTTACTTCCCTTCCGAAAGAAGGGTTAATATATATATATATATATATATATATATATATATATATATATATATATATATACACAGATCAAATCGTTTAAAGGTAATTAATATACTAATGTTTCATATGTATTTCTAAATTTGTATGAAAATTACAACATTTTACAGAAAACGAGATATTTGTGTACATAGGGGGGTGCATAATATTTTTCTGAGAAACACATTTTAAGATATATTTTCGTCCGTTTTAGAGATGTTTACTATTTGTTGGTAAAAATAGTTCAGAATTCATAGCAGGGTGTCACGAGGTACACAAAACACTACTCCAAAACGAAAAACTAACATTATTTTTTTCGCAAACGAATAGATTCAACGAGATAAAAACTATACTATAAATATTCTCCTTTGAAGTCTGTCCACTAGACAATCACAATCAGTTTGTGGGATCCATCATTTCCCTGAAGTGAAGGGAAAGATCAAACGGACAGTTTACCATCTTATTTCCAGGAACGGGACAACGTTCTCAGAAATCCAATTCCCTCCTAGCTTCACAGTCAATAACAGATGCAGCGACGGTTATGTGCAGAGATTACCCAGAGCGCTACCTTCGCACAGCCCCTCATTTTCCGTCTTCGCACCCTCAACCCACCACGCGAAACCGCGCATCCCTGCGACTCGAGTCCAGGAAACAACGCTCGCCCGCAGGTCGCCGCGTGGCGGGAGCGTAATCCCACAGACGCACGCGTGCGTCCAGGCGGACACGCCCCCTTCGCCGCCTCCGCGATAACGAGGCAATATCAGGAATGAGCAGTCTGATTAGCTGGCTTTGACCGCGGAGCGCCGTGGGCCGTGGGCGCGGAAGGGCGATGATGAGGGTGCGCGGGGGGGGGGGGCGCCTCGGGGTGAGCGCGGTCGCCGCCTCTCGGGGGCATATTGATCACCGCGCGGTGCGACCGGTGAGCGCCGCGCGCCGCCGCCGCCGCCGGCCCTTGATTGGGCGCGTGGGCGGAGGCCAGAGGAGCGGGCTCGCCTTCAGACGCCGGCGCGTCGCTCGCGTTGCGCGGGGATCGAGTCCACGGAACATGTGGAATCGATACCAAGAACAAGCTGTGTCGATATAGAGGGATTTGCCTAAGAATGAGCCAAAGGGACAGCTCGCTAAACAAGTGAACATCACATCTAATTCAGAGAAGTATTCCTCCGCCGTGACAGCTTTTTAGCCACACCTCTTCGTAAAGTGTTTATGGCTCCTGCGAAAACATCATTATACAGAAGTCCAAGAGTTTCGCTGAGATACATGCACGTACGCGAGTCCGGGAAATATTTAAATTTAATTACGTATGTGGAAAATCTCTTAACATGATCTTACAATCAGTAAAAGAAAACTGCCACGAATGTAAAAAGAAAGCTATCAATCACAGCTCGCCTCACAACAGCACAATAGTGTTTTCAAATAAACACAATATTTATCATACAAAAAGTAAATTCAATGGAATGTTTATAGAAAAAAGAATTTTTACAGAAGAGCACATAACATTGCACTTCCTAATTTCAATTATTTCTTGTGGCGCAATATATTTTGTCGGACGAGGGCATCACAAAAGGAAGCGTCTAAGCCATTTACAAGTTAACCAACTGCAAACGAACGAATGCACGATGGGAGTCTAATAGGTCCAAGGACACAACCACCACAGAACTTTCAGTTATGTTGCCAGCACTAGCTGTCACTTCGACTCATTCTTAGGTAAATCCTTCTATATATATTCTGAGCGATGCGATGCGATGCGCACTCGCCAGTAAAACAACTCTCAACCATTGTTTTTAATTTTGAAAAAGGACGCGTTAACTGCTACGTATAAGTTATTACGCTGTTATGGTTTTTTTCCCGTTAGAGTAATGAATATTTTTTCAGAGGTGCCGGTGTTCTTTCCACGCTAGATGGTGATATTTCACATCTTACACGTCTGCTTTCGGAGGGTTCCATTTCAAGGTATCTCCCCAATGGGGTATCGCCCCAGCCGGGACAAACTCTAAGCCCCCGATATGTATGGTAATGTAAGTGTAAACATGGGGAAATGATATGACAAGAAAGAGGAAGGAGAGATGGCACGCTGTCTGTTGCCCATTTGTTAAGATAGTGCTCCGGAATTTCCCTGGCGTTGATAAAAGAAACCACGGAAAACTACCGATCAGAGCAGCCGGCCGCTAGAATTCTCCTCCAGGCAGCGGATGAATTTGATTCAGCTATTTAGCAATCCGCCACCGTCGGGATTCAAACCCAAAGACCTCCTGGTCAGAGGCGCTGCACCACTGCAGCGACTCTGAGTTAAACTGAGCCGGTTTAGAATCTATTTACAATTCAAAATTACAAAGAATATATATTATGAACTGTATAGAAACCGTTAGTCATCAGTTCTTTAGCAGAAGGTTTTTAGTAAAACTGCCAAATTGCGGTTTTACTTCTCCTTTCTTCACAAGTTATTGGGCAACATCAAGAACTGGCACCGGGAGCGGTAGCCCAGTGCATCAACTGATGTCACTGCTGCCTCCCTCTGACCGGGAGGTCCTAGGTTCCCACTCCCCACGGCGGCAGGATTTTCGACACTAGCTTTTCAGCTAGGTCGAATCCAGTCGCTGTCTGGAGGAGAATTCTAGCGGCCGGCTGCTCTGATCGGTAGTTTTCCGTGGTTTCTCCGATCAACACCAGGCGAATGTCGGAGCAGTACCCTAACAAACGGGCCACGGACCGCGCGCGATCCTTCCTTCCTCTTCCTTGTCCTATCCTCTCCCCTTACACACACACTTGCACTAACATGCACTACACTACCACATATTCCGGGAGACCGGTCGGGAGTTAAGAGCTTGTCCCGGCTGGGGCGGTGCCCCGCTGGTGAGAGAATCCTGGTTAGGGGGACCCCACTAGCCGACGGTAGGTCGGCGCCGGATCTGGCCACCCAGCGGGGGGAAGGTCACCGCCGTCTCCCGAGAAAATCATGCACTACACTAATGGGACTAATGACCAAAGCAGTTGATGCGTCCGGAAACACGAAAAATTCAATCAATCAAGAACTGGCGGCGTTCATCGCAGACGACGCACAGAAATGAACCGTACTTGAAAATATGTAAGATCTTTAGTGTTGTTTTCAGCAACTGGAAAATATCTAGTATTTCTATATAATTGGATCGGATCGAACCCAGTAAAGGCACTTCGCTGAAGGTGTATCTGTGAAGCTACCAGAGCGCGACCTCCTCGGCGTCGCAAGAGTTCTCGACAATAAATTGACATATATCGTCGTCGAATGTATTCTCCTTGGTACTCATGACTTCGACTGAAATTCATTCACAATTTGATGATAAGAAAGACATTGATTTACTTTGATATTACTTTCTTCAGTTACACGTAGGTGTAGCAAGCATTGGAGGGCAAATGCATAGGGTGCATTGAAATTTATTCACAATTTGATGATAAGAAAGACATTGATTTACTTTGATATTACTTTCTTCAGTTGCACGTAGGTGTAGCAAGGTAGTGCGTCCGTGCGCCCGAGGCATTTATTGCGTATACAGTGCAGATATTTTGGGTAGTATAGTACATGCCAAATTGAATTAAAGAGTAGGCTTTTTTATACTATCGACCTGTTGGAATTGTCAGTAGACCATTGCTTGAAATTAACTCTCGATTTCCAATGATCAAGATATGTTTTATGTATTATTTAGTACAAATGAATTTCATATTTCTTTATCTTAATGACGATAGTTAAGATTACATTAAAAAACTAGCACAAATAGAGACAACAACACCGAATGATACATTAAATATGTATTTCTTAAAACTTATAACTGGTGAAATTTACAGTAAAAAACTACTTTTAGAAATTATACATACTAAATCTAAGACAGATCACTCTTAAAGAACGAGTATTATAAAAGCGCCAATAAACACAAGAAATTTAAAGAAAGAAATATTCTTCTTGCAAAATTAAATTTTTTGAAGCAATATATTTGTTGATCGATTAATAAATATAAACGTTTGCAAAAGATGTAACATTTTACAAATCTTTGGAGGTTCTACTTACCAGCAGAGCCTCCACTTCTTTGCTGGATGCCGTCGCATGATAAGACAGTACCTGCGTGCACAAAAATAAAAGTATTATCTGCAGAATTTTGTTCAATGGTAAAAGAAAGACAGACACATGTTTGTTGAATGACACTATGAATGATGATTTTAAACGTTAAAAAATAAACAATCGGCTAAAAGCTGAGAATGAATTCAAAGAAATTACGTTTGATAATTTGCAATGATGATTTGTGTCAACAAAAATAAATCGATATTTTCGTATTCATAAATGTATCAATGATATGAATACAGAAAATCAAGTGTTTTACTAAGGTTGTGTTAAACTTAACTAAAAATGGATTTTATAAATACGAGCATGAAACTACTTGAGGAAATAAATTATCTCTTCATTTCCAATTAATGACTTTTTTATACTCAGTCAGTTACTAATTAATTAGTAAAGACTTTTAAACATGAAATTTTTTCTATCTGATATCCCATTCAGCGCAAAGATCGACTAATGTATTAATAATTTTCAAGGCAGAAGTTGAAAGGAAAACTATGCAGCTTCCGGTCTTTTGAGAGATGTCTTTGATTTCGTGAGATGTTCAGAAGCTCGAAACAAAATTAAAAAAATAAAATAAAACTTTTTGGTTTGACAGAAAATGTAAATATCTGATTGTGTTATTCCGCCTGTTCTCATACTGTGCAAACCCACTGAATTCCCATTCATCGTGCCCCGCTGCCTACGGCTCAGCTGACGTCAAGGAACAGTAAGGATGTCCATTAACGTATTTAGGAAATGGAAGAGCAACTCTTTTGATATTTTTGAAATTAAAAGAACTGTTTTACTGTATATCCTTACATTCTATGCATTTGAAAACTTTCAAAATTCAAAATTTATTGCTTATTTATCCTTGAAAATAGATTTTATTACATGGGAGTTTTTTTGTTTTTTTTTCTCCCTTTCAAAATTCAAAATTTAAGTAGTATATGACTTAGTGTAGGGTTCACAGAATTTTGAAAATGTGCACACAATTCACTTTTCCCCATAGCACGTCATACGCAGTTTTTTAACTGTTTTTTTGACGTAAAATAAATAAATAAATAAATATTTAATTGATTCTATTATTATGCCAATTATAGAGTATTTTATTAGTTGTTTTGAGCAATGTGCGTGCTACGTTTTGGTAAACCATTTTCTGTGGTTTTGTCCTTCTGCTACAGGCCACTAGTTTTTCTTCTAAAATGACTGGATCATTATATCAACACCGAAATATAGTGCAAGAAATAATCCAAAATGATAGATGACACCATGTATTTGTACTGCTGTGAAGGGAATCTGTAGGTACAAAGAAAACTTTGTACATTTCTCCGTGTACATTTTGCGGAAAGGAAACTCCCAGTAGCACGACACAGCCTGGATTTAAATTATTTATTCTAGATCACGACATCTGCCACGAATTGCATTTCCAACTACAACTTTATGCGTTTTCTTCGCTCAGTCTGTTAAAGAATAACAAGATAGTTCTTGAAACTTTTAATACTTTTCCTTGATTTTTCGTCATAGATACAAGAACGAAAACTATGGAAACAATATAATTTTTCACTGTGAAAGAATTATTCGTTAAATGAGTGGAAAATACTCGTACTATTTGTAAATTATTGAAAAAACTATTTAGTTAAATTTAGAACATAAATATAAAGTAATAATTTATTCGCAACATAATATTGTGAAATTTTCTTGAGAAAATGTACAGTAGCTGAAGATTTTAAACAAACATGCTACACCTTAAACATGAAATGCAAAAACATTTCAGTGTAAAACTGTAAATTAATTCAAAAACATTTCCATCCATCAGAACGTGACAATGTATATATTAAGTGGCTAAAATAAGTTCCTGATTCAAATATTTTCGATAATTTATTCATTATGAAATCAACAATTACAAGCATCGAAAGAGAATATTGTTTCAAAACATCTGCATCATTAATTTCAATTTCCAGATATTTTCTAGAATATGCTGAGAGAAACGATATTTGCTTTTCCACTAAAAATTTATTAAAAATATTTACTCATGGACTAAATAGATTTTCTATTTTGAAAGAGAATGTGAAATACGAAGATTGTGTCTTACATTTGTAAGTTATGTAGTTTGAGTTTTTCTTTCATTTTCCTCAGAAAGCGTAATAGACAATGATATGATACTCTAAATGAAAACATACGTATGTATATTTTAAATGAGTGAGTTAGGTAGTTTAGTTTGTTCTTATAATAAATTATAAATAAAAATTAAAGATAGTTTTAAAACACAAATATGGGGTACAATAAATAATTCGCGTTCAGTGTACATGTAAAATGAGAAATGCTCAAAGAAAAAATAATCCTAAAGAATACTAAAAGAATTCGGTAAAAAGAACATTTCAAAAATTACGTCAGTAAGAAAATGAATATGAATAATTTGACGTCAACTAAATATAATGGATATTTCTCTTGCAAACTGCATACCGCCTTGCGCAAAGAACATCTCTTTGTTATTCCCTCTGATACGGAAAACATACACTACTACATTATTTAACAACTACATAAACGTATTAGGTTAGCCGTGAAATGTATTTAAATGCATTTACTCTTTCCTTTTAGCATAAATTCTGAATAAAAAGCGAGAATATTCCGGAATTCAATAAGAAACGGCTGTATAGTTTCGACGGCATTTGCTTAGTGCTCCCTGCTGTTCCAACCAAATTGCACAGGAAGCAAGAAAAGCTGAGAAGGAGGGGAAGTGAGGTGAGAGAGGAGTATTAACCGCGCAACTTTTCTTGAACGATGGCTTGAAGAAATGCGGGTAGAGTGGGGGTATTAGTTATGATAACGGCCACTAGACTTTATGAAGCAATGCCAATCGAATATCAGTCTTGCCTTCAAAACTTTCTCAATAAATTGAGTTCTAATTTTCCCAGGAGTTCAAGGTATCTCCTGCACTGTAACTGTATCTGTTTTGGCCATTTCTTTAGATATTGTTTAGAAAAGTACATCCAGGAGTACTCGGTTTCAATAGTTAATAGATTTTCTTACGTGCCAATGAAGATGTGTTTGGAATGTTGTCATCAGTGCTCACTGCGAGCTTTGGTCTTCAACTGTTTATGTTCTAGAGAGGGGGAAGCAAGGTCATCGTTCAAGACAAGTTGCGCGGGTAATAATAGGCGTTGAGCAATCGCTGGCTGTGATTAAAATTCGCAAAGAAGGTGCGCAGTGCTGCAGGAACTGTCGCTCGAACGGAGAGAGGGCGGTGACGCAGAGGGTGCACGAGGGAAGTGCACGGAGAAAACAGAAGGCGTTGAAAAAAAATAAATAAAGAATTGCACGTTTCAGGAATTTTGAAAATAAATGCAATGTAAGTCAGGATACTATCTTAAAGATCACAATTATTAATTTTCATTTCGATACTGCATGTGGCATGCGTATCATAATCTTTCTTTAAAAATCGCGTAAATGTAAAAAACAATTTTTTTACAGAAGAGATGAAAAATATTACTGAAACTGAAATGAGGAGGTCAGACTAAAAGCATCAGTATTAATACAATTTATGTTGTTGTTATTATATTATTATTATTATTATTATTATTATTATTATTATTATTATTATTATTATTATTATTATTATTATTCATTTTCATTTTATTATTATTATCATTATTATTTTTTATTATTATTATCATTATTATGGTTATTATTATTATAGTGCACTGTTACAATTATTCTGAGTTATTTAATAAAAAATAGATAATAACTTTTTCTAACCTCTTCTAATACCTTTTCCTCACATACAACTTTCATAAATTGCCCTACAGACGTGCAGAGGTGATATAAGTCTTTTAAATTATCTGTTTTTTTGTCCAATTGTCTGTAAAATCTGTTTCTTTTAAAGAAAGATGACTTTATTAGATCACAATTCTATTTATTATTTGTAGAATGTTACGTCACACGCATCATTAGCAACCACTGCTAGTTATCCACAAACCTACAAATATCTTCACTTTCTCTGATCTATTCGTTGATTTCATCAGACACCTTACTGTTTTTATTATTTATTTGGTTGGTATTTCTTTACTATTATTTCTGTATCTTTATTATGCGTGACTGCACAAGAATAGGGATCAAGACTGTACAAGAATCGTATCACAAAAGAAGTGGTTGTCACCACTGCGGACGCCGCTCAGCATAGAGCGAAAGGACGCAAGTGTCACTTATAGGGCGTTACTTCTTTGACATGGAGATGGGAATATAGGGATAAACGAGTCCACGCACGGGTGGGTGCGGTGGCCGCAGTCAGAACCAGAAAGGCTCAACGCGAGGGACGGAGGTGGCGCGGCGGCGCGGTAAGCAATCTGCGCCCGGAGCCTCGTTATTCACTGACCGCTGCGCACACTGGGTCCAAATGGGTCAAAATGCATTGTAAGGCAGGATACTATCGTTAAGGTCAAAATTATTTATTTTCATTTCAGCACCGCATCTGGCATATGTACTGCCATTTTCCTTTACAAATCGCCTAAATATAAAAACCTTTTTTTTTTATAGAAGAGAAGAAAAATATTTCCGAAACTTAGGAGGTGAGATTAAAAGCATGTCTCAATAGAAATTATGTTGTTGATATCATTGTTACTATAATAATAATAATTATTATTATTATTATCATAGCGTACTGTTACACGTCTGAGTTATTTAATAAAATATAGTTAACAGATTTTCCCTCTTCTTTAACTTTTTCTCATACAACTTTCCTGAATTGCCGTACACACGTGCAGAAGTGGTATAAGTTCTTTAAATTTCCTGTGTCTTGATGTCTAATTGTCTGTGAAAATCTGTCTGTCAAAAGTCACGCACACCAAAACTCCCTTCGAAAGAGAGTATTTCGTAAGTCGGTAGTAGTTTCGTTTCGTAGACAATACGTTCGTTAACAATTCTTCTTGTTTCTAGAAAGATGGGCAATGGAAAGTCAGTAGTGAATGCCTGGAAGAATAAGATTATTAAACAAAAAATGCACAAATAATTATAGTAAATAGGAAAAGTTCTTAATATTCCTGTGTTTCACAAACATTTCCCTTTATTCATTTTGCGGCAGTATTTCTCTTTTCTACAGATGTTTATAAAATTGGATGAAAATGAAAGTTTCGATATCTCAATGTCGTAAAGAAGGGTGTAGTGTTGTACCTAAAAACCTATAATATTTTATAAACAATAAATAGGTAAAATATAATTATCATTTGCTTGTAAATATAAAATATAAATAAAAACTCATCTAAAAGTTGTATCAGTTTAGGAGACATAAAAATTGAGAAAATTACAATCTAGTGAACCTATGAAGTAAATCGCAGAAAATTAGTTCCTGATAGAATTTCCAAGATGTTTTTCAAAGAAAAGGTGAATTTTAATTAGTTGATGTTTAACTCTTATTCAAACTAGTTGCTTATTTCAAAATCCTCGTAATATACTAATGTACAGGATCCCAGTACATATTTTCTCCGCAAAGATAAAATGTCACTACAAATGGCATTCCAATATCTCTCAACACGAGAATAAATACTAAAAGTATTTCCTTCAAGAAAGCTAATCATAACTTTCGTAATACATTACTTTGCTCTCATTCTGCACGTCTTTTTCAAGCACGTCACAATTTTTTCCAATTTATGCAATGAGGCGCTCGATCGAAAGGCGCATTCTCGGTGCCCTTTCGGCCCACTGGCGTGCGCGGCCCTTCAGGCCCCGAGGCGGAGTGAGCCCTTAGGGAGGGCCCCGGCCACCGGCCGCCGCGACGTGGCCCTTTGAGGACCCCTGTGTGCAGGTGGCGGCGGCCGTCGGCATTCTCATGAATGAACCGAACCCCCGCAGGGCCCTGGGCCCCGCCCCCGCGCCCGCCCCCGCGCCCGTCCCCAAGCCCGCCCCCGCCCCCGTGCCCGCCCCCGTCCCCGCCCCCGTCCCCGCCCCCGCGCCCGCCCCCGCGCCCACCCGCGCTGCTACCTGAGGCCGTGCACGTCCGCCCGCCATGAATGAGGCTCGCGGCCGATCTATATGGAACGAAAGGGAAAGGATGAATCACAGTCGCCGCGCTCAAGAGAGCCCTAATGTCAAGGCTGCTCGACGAAGGTGGTTACGGGGTTCGTTATAACCATCTCGGAGCCCGAAGGCCTCTGAGAATGAGATTCGACCGGTCGAGCGAATGGTGGTGGGATAAGTTAACATTTTTTGGTAAATGCACGGAATGTACTGTGCATTATTCTCCTTTGGCGCGAAGGAATATCTGTTCCCACTCCACGCATCTGTTATTTTATCTATTTTTTTAATGGGCCGATTTCAACAAACGGAATTGAGCGTCCAGTTGTGATTCATTTGACATTCGAATGTGTGTATATTTAATGAATAAATCTCCAATCCATCTATAGAATATTGAAAACAATAAAGTTTTTTGTAAAGATAATTGGAAGCCAAACACGTGAGCTATGATTTGTACACTGTAACAATTTTTCATTTCCGAAATAACAGTAGATGCAAATGATTATTTCTCCAATTACTGTCTTGAAAACATTTCACTACATAGTGCCATTTCAAGAAAGTTCTCTTGATTTTCAATCCTGTAATTTATTTTGGTATTAAAATAAAAAAAAGTGAGTAGAGTTGTACAAGTATAAATATTATTTCAACATCGAAACATGTACTGTATTAAAACAATGTGAGAGAAGAGATTACAGTCAGAGGTGTTTTTGCAAAAAAAAGTTGAAAAGATAATAATATATATCAGTAGATTGTACTTAAAAAGGGTTTTCAATAAAAACAATTTACAATCAGAAAATTTCTACGAAAATACTAAAAGAAGATGAAAATAAATACTCACCTCGATCGCGACTTTTTGCCTCGCCATTGCTTTCTCCACCTCACCGTACATTAAAGTGTTGTGAATTCCAAGGCCACAGAAGATGCTAAATGCCTAAAAATAAAGAGCATTAAATTTTAAATTAACATTTTTTGTAGAAAATTCAATACAGTAACATACACATTGAATAACATACATTTGAAAAATACGATAATACGATCTCTAATATTATATATCTTACAAGAATGTCAATGAAATAATTTTATGAGAACAATTCCATTATTGGAATGTAAATATTGACTACAGAAACTTTGAGAAAACGCTCTGACATTAATAAAATGGAGTTTTAGATGAGTAACGGAACCTTAAACCTGTTGGTACCAGAGTTTTGAAGGTAGCATTTATCTTAAATAATGTAATAGATTTGAGAGAGAAATCGTGAAACGATATTTCGATCAGTAACTCAACTTTAAACTTCAAGGTACCACACACCTCAAGATCGTACTCATCTCACTAGGAATTCTGTTATCCCTACGACAAAAAGAGTATTAGCTCTTTTATTACATTGTTACACCAATCCACAAAGCCATATTGCAGGTGTAACAAAATGGTTTCCTCATTAGTGATGCCGAGACCAGCATCTCGACATGGCACCCTGCCGCAGTTTCGGGTCCACTTTAGCCCGCTTCGCTCCTCTCCATTCCATCCCACTCCACGCCCCGCCCCTTACTCCCCGAGTGCCCTTGCATCTCCTCCGCTTCCCTGCGTCGGTCGGCGCTTCATTAAGGGAATTTGGCGGGAAGGAGACAGCGACGCAAATGGCCGCCGCTTATGGAGACGAGCGGGACCGAGGGAGCGGGGGGATCCGGCTGGCAAATTCGCCGCATTAAGATACGGAGCGCGAGGATCAAGGAAAGCAGCACGGAATTTACTGAGTTGCTTGTCTTAAATACAGGATTTGCTGTTCGCGCGTACATCCACGCTATTGTGACAGGAACCCCTTCGCGATAAAGATCTAATGTATTGTTCGTGAAGTATTCCTTAGTGAAATATTCGGGGTTCCAAGAGTTAAAGAGGATGAACCTTTGTCGTTGGAGATGTGGGCAAGAACAGAGTATCTTAACGGTGCAAAATTCACAAGTTGTGTTCACCAGAAAGGAACTCCGTTCATAATGTTTCCCCTCTTGGACATTCCTTAAATATGTTAGTTTACTAGGACTATCTCTTCACCACCTCTTAGATATTATTTGAATAATGCAATACAACTTTAATGCAGGCCAGGTTACAATATTAAAAGATAACTACGCGTTTCAATTATTTGCCGGATTATTAAGATAGTATTATTTGTGAAACTACTGCAAGAAAACCGACATTCCTGCCTACGTTCTTAAACCCTTATTTCGTAAGATCAGAGTACTAAAATACAAACTCACCTCAAAGAGCTGCTCGTCATTGTCATCGAACGGCGACCCATTGAGCTTGTTGATTATGGTGGCCACACCTGCGAATAGACGGAAAAACATGACAAACGCTCTTACCATACGTGGTTTCTTAATTCGTTGGAGAATTATCACTGTTAGAGAATAAAAGTCAGTAACTTTAGTAATACTACACATTATAAAAGTCCACAATGAATTCATCCCCTTATATTGAACTGCAAGAATGCTAATCATCTGTGACCCTTCGTTACCAAATTTCACTTCACTAACTCATGTTCTCGAGAAAACTATCGCCGAGTGCTACCATTTGTCACAGTATTTCTTGGAGACTTCACAATGCTACGGGGTAAATTACTTTCCAAAACATGATTAGAATATTTTGTTTTAGTTTACAAAGTACAATTATTCTATTAATTTTCTAATTTAATTTCTATTTAATTAAAATTCTGTTAAATTTAAATTCTACTAATTTAATTTTTTTATACATAATTTTATGTTTATTAGATTTGGTACATTTATTTGTATGGATATACATTACGAGTCGATATATAAGCAGGAAAGAAAAGTAGAAAAGACCCTAGAGTAAGAAAAAATCCAAAGAGGAAGGAAATTATGAAGGGGAAGAACGTTTCTCCCCATTACAAGAAATCGGACAGAGCTAGATGATAGATAAGTTTCCGAGTTCTCGTAACCGTTAGTGCGGCACGGGCAGAAAATAAATGACAGTGCTTCCCAAAGTAGATTGCCCGAAAGATGAGCGATGCCGATGTGAGCAGTGTTGGTCCGCTGAGTAGGGGGTAGGAGTAGGAGTACGAGTAGGGGTAGGAGTAGGGGTGGGGCTGGAGATGGTGCAAAACGGACGTGTGCGACGACGAAGGGTAAAGCGAGACGATGTGATACGATGTATGCGGTGCGGCACGTATGAGAGCGGTAATGTGGGAGAGACTGAGAGGAATGTGGGAAGAAGGGTACGGAACGATGGATTATCGTTTCCGGGCACGTTATTGCAATTATCATTAGTCCTGTTAGTGTAGTGAATGTTTTATTCCTGGAGTTGGTGGTGATCCTCCCCTACTGGAAAGTGGGATCCAGCGCCGACCTACACGTCGTTTGCGGGAGATTTCCTCATCCAGGTATCTCCTCCAGAGAGGCACCACCCCAGCAGAGACAAGCTCTAGTCTCTCAATTGGTCTCCCGACGTGTGGTAGTAATGTGCCTGTAAGTAAGGAGAGATCGTTGGACAGAGAAGAGGAATGAAAGATCGCGCGCAGTCCGTGGCCCGTTTGGTAGAATCCTACTGCCCCGGCGTTCGCCTGGTATTGATCGGAGAAATCACGGAAGTGTACCGATGAGAGCAGCCAGCCTCAAATTCTCCTCCAGACAGCGGCTGAATTCGACCTAGCTGTGTATCTGGTGTCGAGTATCCGCCACAGTCGGGTCTCGAACGCAGGACCTCCCACCCTGAGCTAAACCTTCCGGCGAAGAGAAGCGGCAGGGCGGGCAGCAGGGGAGGCAGCGCGGCGACGCAGGGTCGCTAACCGGGTTATGGGAGCAGCAGAGCGGAGCGTCTCGGATCAGCGATCTGCGTCGCCGCGCTCCGGCGTCCTTCCGGCCGATCTCATTCCGCCCTGGCCGATTCACCCCTCGCGAAATTCGTTCGCGGCGACTCGTTCGCGAAATTCGTTCGCGGCAGCTGGCAGAGAATGTGCTGGAGAGACTGTGATTACTACGAGAGAAGAGCGGAGAAAATATACATTGGGTCAGATGAAACTGGAAAAGAAATAGCAAATAAGATCACATATGGGATGTTACGAATTTGGTAAATAAAGGTATTGGAAAAACACAGACGATTGTAATAGTAACTGTTGCACGAAATATCTAAACAATAACGACGGAGGACAAATAAGATTATGGCAAACTACAATTTACAGAAATTATCGTCACCTATCAATATATTCACCTAATTTATCCGAATAATAGAAACATTCATTTTAATACTTTCCTTTAATAGTGAAAAAAAACATAGACAACATACTATACTAATTGAGTCTAAAATAAGTGCTGTGTATCGTCCATTTTTGAGTGCAAGTCATTCATTCGAACATTGTTCATTTCATCGATGATTCAATACATAAATATTTGGATAATTGCAGCATTACCGTTATTAACGAACATATTCAGTCACTATTATGTTTGTAAAGTACAATAAAATACAATGTAACTATTACGTTTGAAAAGTAATTTCAAATGTCACACGAAGAACTGTATCATCAAATTAAGTCACACATGCAATTACATTACCACACTGTAAGAGAACTCCCATACCAAGAAGTTCTGGTTGAGGCATAATAATAGCTACCGCAAGAATAAGTATTTTCCACTTTCATGATCTAGACAAGAACGAGTTTTGCGAGAAAATGGGAATTGAGATTGAGGTTTACAGAGGGGTAGCTGTACAAGAAAAGGTAGTCTGAATTCTGCGGAGATGAGATCAGGCGTAATGTTCGGAGTGCGAAGCAGAAGTGGCTCTGGGAAAGAGGACACAGCCGCGGAGGGCGCCCAAAGCAGTCCCGCGCGTGCAAAGGAGGGAGGGCAGATACACGCGGAAGGGGGCGACGGAGAAAGATGCGGCAGGGGGCAGCGTTGAAGGAGAGGACTAGGGGAAGAGAATGCGGGGAAGAGGTTGCGAGCAGGGGCTTGCTGGATGGGTGTTGTGAAGAGGGAGTTGCGGGGAGGGGGTTTGGAGAGGGTGTTGTGGAGAGGGTGTTGTGGAGAGGGTGTTGTGGAGAGGGTGTTGTGGAGAGGGGGCTGTGGAGAGGGGTTTGCGGGGTGGGTGTTGCGGGGTAGGTGTTGCGGGGTGGGTGTTGCGGGGTGAGGGGTGAGGGCTGCGGTGAGGGTTGCGGGTGAGGGTTGCGGTGAGGGCCGGTGGGTGAGGGTTGCGGGGTGAGGGTTGCGTGGTGAGGGTTGCGGTGAGGGTTGCGGGGTGAGAGTTGCGGGCTGAGGGTTGCGGGCTGAGGGTTGCGTGGCTGTTGCGTGGTGGGTGTTGCGTGGTGGGGTGGTGGGGTAGGTGTTGCGGTGGGTATTGCGGGGTGAATGTTGTGCAGGGGGTGGGTATTGCGGGGATGAGGGGTGGGCGTTGCGGGGCGGAGATTGCGGGGCGGGGATGGGGGCGAGGGTTGCGGGATGGGAGTAGCGGGGTTAGGGTTGCAGGAAGGGAAGGGGACAGGAATGGGTTGCAGGTGCGGGGGGTTTCGAGCCGGGGATTGGGTTGCGGGGAAGAGGTGCGAGGAGGGAACTGTGGGGTGGGCGCAGCGTGGAGATAGGGTTGCGGGGAAGAGTTGAGGGAGTAGTTGCGAGGAGAGGGATGTGGGAGTGGTTCGGGCTTCTGGGCGAGGAGGGGGTTCGGGCAGAGGAGCGGCTCAGTCTGGCCGCTGGCATCCGCATGCAAATGCGCGCGGGCACTCAGCCGCGTCGCCGGCCGCCTAATACGCGCCGCGAGGCCTCGCCAGATAAGACGCCGCCGCCTGCGCCGCCCCCGTTGGCGGGCGCCCGCTTCGGCTTTCTGGGTTATCTGCCTCGATGCCTGTGTTCAGCTTCTGACGGTACCACAGAGAGGATCGTTACGTTAAAAATGTATATATCACGCAGAAAATTTTCATATCGTAACAAACACGAATATCAAATTAATTTTCTAGTCACTTTAAACTGCCAAAAATTATTTTTCTTGATGAAAAGCAAAATAATTTCGTTATTCACGAAGGGATTGTGAAGTGATAGATTTCATTTTTTACGTGTCAGATTTTTCCTTCCCGTCTACAACAGAAACTACTTCGCGACTTACTGTACATGATCAGAATAATTTATTAATTTAAACCATAAACAAATCGCCATATGATTGTTCTGATAACATATTCACCAAATGGATGTTTACAAGAATTTTAATCAAGGTGCGTTTCATTTGGAAACTCGTGAACATGAATGTTATGTCTTTACCTAAATTATATTTTTTCAAGATGTAATTGAACATTGTTACTTATTCTTTTTATAATTTTAATTGCAGCCTGAAGATTGAAACTATTATTTTCGAATCGTCGCAACCGCGAAAGTTAATTAACTATGTATTATGTATTTTTAATAAATACTATATATATTATGTTTTACTTTAATTTAAATGACAATCTGGTATCCAAAAATTATACATCTGTCAATAAAAATAATGACCAAGTAGAATCTGTGAAAATTAATCGTACAATTCTTCACTAGCAGTGCAACGATTATTGCTGTTTGTTTACGTATTTCACCGTCAGGAAAAGCAAACGCTGCATTTCGGTTAATGACTGCGAGGTATAACGACTATTATTTACGCAAGATTTGACAAAAATCAATCTAAAAAAATTTAGCAAAAAATACATGAATTTAATAGATAAAAGGTTTTTGTTATTTTTCCAACGAAAAAAATATTCTTTTTCTTTAGTCGTGCGTCTGCGCGTTATTTTATGGTCTTTGACAGACCTGTAACCTTTCATTTTTGAAGACTTTCCTTTTCCCAGCAGCTTTTTCCGTTTAAATGTCATTCTTTCGAAAAGAGCAAATGAGTCAATACCGTCGTATAGCGCCAGAAAAGTCAATTAGTGCTCGTTAAGAGAGAACCTTTGAAGAAGCCGCCTTTAGACGAAGTAAATTTGAATTTATTGCAAACTGTGTATTGTCAATTCACATTGAAACTAGGTATATAAAATTACCATAGAATACGAAGGATTATGTCATCCCATCACTCGAGAACTAAATAAGATGAACACAAGTTGATTGGAAATATAAACCCTGCAATAAGAGGCGTTGGTAGGGCCAAGATCAATGAATTAAGGATGCGTGTAAAATGGGAGATGAGGAAGAGAAAGTCAAAGAAAGAAGAGATTTGAGATAAAATATTAAAAATCGGAGTGATGGTCTAAGCCTAGGAGTGGTAGGTGCAGTTAGCGAAGAAAAGTGCGAGTATTGGAGGGAGAGAGAGGAAGTGAGGAGAGAGAACGAGAGAAGAAAGAGAGATAGAAAGATCTCTCTCTCTCTCTGTATATATATATATATACAGAGAGAGAGAGAGACAGAGAGAAAGAGAGAGAAAGGGGAAGAGAGCACGGTATGAGGAGCCCATGAAGAAACGGGTATATATTGTCTGTGTACCTACTTTATTTTCCTTAATGTTCCAAGTTTTCATATTCGCAGAAATACCTTTGTTTAATAAACACATCTCTTATCTGCAAAATTGTGTATCGATTTGTCCGCATAATATTAACGTAATTTCTTTAACATTATTATTATTAAGTACAAATTTAGGGAAATGTATGAAAGAAATTTGTCATAAAATTATCTTTCGCTTTCAAAAACCGATGTCACAGAAAATGTAAACATATTTTAGTGGAATTTAAGGGAAAGATAAGAGCAATTATTCATAAATTTATCTTTGATTTTTAAAACAACCAACGTCACTGTAAACGTAAACATACTTTAATGAAATTTACGGGAATGCACAAGAGCAATTATTCATTCTAGAAAGCATTTTCTTTATAAGAATCGACGCAATGCACACTGTGGGATGGCGTGGCGTGGCGTGGCTCACCGATGGTCTGGTAGTGGCGGTTGCGGATGGGCATGGCGAGCAGCGAGCGCACGTTGCCGCCGCTGCCCTTCTCCACCTCGAGGCTCTCGGCCACGTTCAGCACCTCGCCCGACTGCACCACGCGCTCCGCCAGCCGCAGCATGTAGCGCGACACGTTGCTGCCCTCCACCACGGGCTGCCGCGGGCTGCAACACAACCCCGTGCCAAGCAAGTCAGCAACCTACCGCACCTGCTTTAGTCACTCATTGCGGCATGGGGTGCGAGAGAGACAAGTGAGGCCGTCTGTTCTGGCTAAAACAATGTTCCAGTTGAAATTTACGAAATTAAAAAGACAACCCCGCTGCAACACAACCCCGTGAGTCAGCAACCTACCGCATCTGCTTTAGCTGCTCTTTGTGGCATGGGGTGCGAGACACAAATGATGCGGTCTGTTCTGGTTAAAACAATGTTCCAGTTGAAACTTACTAAATTAAATAGACAATTAAACTGTACTAAATTGCAAAGTGAACTGAAAATGTACTGTGAGGGCTATGGAAGATTAGTCTTCCACGGTCGGCGTCAGTATCTTTTCGGCTGTCCGAGAGAAGCCGCGTCCTAGGAACAGCTCCCAATGGTGCGACCTTCCTCAGGATGATATTCCATGAAGGAAAGTAAATGTGTCCTAGCCATAGAAGTTGTTCAAATGAAAGCGTAGTCTTACGGTCGGATACCAACATTAACATACCATAATTTGTAACATTAGCCATACGGGTTGCAACGGTAGTGAACAATTATTGCAAACTTGGAAATATATTCTCACGTAGTTGTTAAAATTTACTACTGTGACCAGGCGGTTAGCTGTAATAAGTAACCGCCACGAGCTCTTAACCCATAATCGCTATTTTAAGAGATGACTGTCTTGGTACTTCTAGTGGCTAGAGCAACATGGAGTGTACCGCGAAATCAGAGTTCGATTTCCGGATTTGGGCAGACAATTCTTTGAAGCCAAAACTAATTTGAATTATAATAATAATAGAAATAATAATAGTCGAAAACGATCCCCTTCTATCAGTGAATACGTGGTGGGAAATTGCATATAATGCAATTATACAAGTGACATTTCTCCCTGATTGCGTCGGTGTTTCGCAGATCACAATCCGACACTGTCAAAGGTATTTCATGTATCTCCCAAACAGAAATGCAAGATGAGTTGCCCACCAATGAGAAATGTCAGACGAGTAACTTCGTAAGATGAAATTTCCCTCCACATGTTCATTGAAAAAAAAACGATCATTTTTTATCCCACACATGCCCTAAAAGTTGTAAACATTATTCTGAGATATGTGTAGGAAACCCCACAATGGCTCTATTCCATCACGATTAGTTTTTTAATCAATAGTATGTAAGCATAGTTACAATATTTTAAATAAATGTAAGCGAAGATTGACAAGAGTCTGATGTATTTTTCAACTCTCCCAAATTTGAAAGCAAATATCCTTTCTCCGCAGACCGCCTCAATGTAAACCGTAATCTCATATACATGTCATTAAATAAATAAATAAACAAAAATTAATTTAATATGGTTGTTCTCTAATGGAACTTGTGTTTCAAATTATTGTAATAAAGGATGAAACAAAAGAAATATCTTACAACATAAACTCTAAATTTTACTAATTTTGCTTGTGAGTGGAGATGTTACGATACGCAGCCTAACCGAAGCTCTACTGAATATTTAAAAATAAATTAAACCATTTTTTAGGAAGCGATTTGCAGCTTGTTTTAACACCTACAGCTTCTCATTTCACGAATATTCAACTAGGAAGAAGAAAATAAATTTCCGCTAGATTCACGGATAGTACACTTTTTCTGCCTGTATCCCTTATATCTGTAATATCGTTAATGTTGGCATAAAATGAATCGCTTCTGACAATTGGGAGTAGTCACTTCATCATATAAAACATTACGTGCAGCACGTTCAATTGTTTGAGTGAAAAAGTGATGTTATGCGGGGAGGGAGAAACATATCTCAAATAGTTTCCTAAATTGTAATTAAAACTTGCAATATTCTGGTAAACCCAGAATCATATGTAACTAATTGTATTCCCTGGAAATTTTGGCTCTGTACGCATGCGATACTGAGAAAATACAATTTTATTGGGATGACCTGCGTTAATCAATTCCCAGTAGAATTCTGTTGAAAAAGTCCCTAGTATATGCTACGTATATTAACATTCCACACCAATGATTCTAATTAACTTTGCATCAAAAGCCTTAATATATTGCTTTCAAAAAAATTACATGGATCTCATTGACTAAAATTTCAGAATGTTTGACGGCCATGACATTAATGTGCTCCGCAATGCGTGTTCACACCATTCATTTAGATGATCACAGAATTAATTTTTTGCAAATGACAGCTTAATTCATTTTGACTAAATTCTATGCTTTTTATGTAATTTGAAAATCGCGTGATAAATAATTTTTCCGACATTCATGGTTAAGACTATTGAAAAAAATTGTAACTTCTGATCATTTGGGAAAGTGAATTTTCTGATCCCTAGCGTTCATGATCTTTCGAACTTAAAATCCCTCTAAATGTAAATGAACACCAGATATATGCCAGTATACACGTGAAAGAGTTGTATGAAATGTATCACTTCTTAGTGATTGCCAAACCAAGTAAACATCATTCAGGAATTCAGGAACTAGGGTGAAAGGTTGTTGGACCGAGATGGGAGCTCTTCCTGGAAGCTCTCTGCACCTGTAATATGTCGCCCTGTCACTCCTGCACGCTGAGATTTGGAACACAAAGTAGGAACTTTGCAAACAAGCGATTAACTTCTTAATGGAGCCAGGGAAATGATGCATCAGCAAAGTTTATTTTGCGTTTAGCGTACGTTTTGCGTTGCACTGCCAAATATGAATGCTGCTGAATCTGACTTCTGAATACGAATAATACAATTTTCAGAAATCGATGGCACTCCGTATTTACGAAACTATTGAAAAACCATTTTAGTTGATAGAAAATATAATCGTAAGATCAATGCTACAAAATAGGGCGGCTCCTGAAAGAAATTAGCATATCGCTTTAGGTGGTTAAACTAGTCTTAAAGAAGTCTTAATATATTTATTTTTGTTAGTTATCGAATCTTATTTCATATTTATTATTGGCTTTCACTTTCTGACAGACAGGTTCATGTATATAATTAAAACTAACACTTTAAAACTGTAAAACATTATGTTTATTTAATGACATAATGTACTTCTCAGAACAATACATGACCAAATAAACTTCATGTTTCAAAGTTTTAAAGTGTTAATACGTTAATTATATACGCAAACCTGTCGGTTTTACATATTTCACTTGAGAGAAACGACGTCGCCTTTCCAAAACAACGTGAAGTACTGTTTCAAACGATCCATTTCACGATCCCGTAGTCAAAAACTACGATTCGAAGTAAGAAATCACAAAATCCCCCACGGAAATCAGCGACGCCGCCCGTCGAAGGCAGGTGGCTGCGACGTCGAGAATCGATGGCCCACCCAGAAGGCGCGAACTCGGGATCGCGGCGCGGCTGCTGCGACAGATTGACGCGTTAAGAGGCAATAACGGCAAATGGGTGTTGGGAAGTGGGTCGACAGCTTGCCAGGTGAAAATCGCGAAGCGCGCCGCCGCGCCGCGCCACGCTGAGAGAGCGGGATGCATGCGACGCGCGCGCTTTGCGGGGGTTGCACGAACTAGGGCCAAAGGGTGTTGGACGGAGAAGGTACTTCCTGGAAGCTCTCTGTACCTGTAATATGTCGCCCCTCCACGCTGAGATTTGGAGCAGAAAGTTGGAACTTTGCTAAGAGGTGATTAACTTCTTAATGCAGCCGCTAGTCGGCTAGGGGTCGTATCGAAACGTGAAAGTTCCGGGCGTTATGAGAAGCAAAGGGTTGAGAACGATAGACAGCTACATAAACGTAAGCGGTGAACAAAATATTGGACAATAAATGAGTTTTGCATGGTAGTGATATTTTATGTTACTAGAATAAAGTACTGAAAACGTACAAAATAGACGAATTATAAGACACAAATACTGGGTTAACTATTATTTTTACAATACACACACCGAAGAAAGTTTTCGAATCGTATCCATTCTATGACCACAAGTAAAATGTGAATTCCAATTGAAGAGGGATTCTGTAACCTATTTTTTGGGGGGTTGAATTTGTTGAATTAGCGAAAACAGCGACAATAACTACATAAATTCGACCTATTTTGTTGTTTCTTGACGATTTGAATTGCTGAAACTCAGAATTTCAAAATTTATTTTTCGCGAATTTTGGGGTTAACGCATAATTGGCCTATTTTTGCGTCTATTCCTTTCGTGAACTTAAAACCAATAGCGATGAACTATTCATCTGCTGTGTACCAATCAAGATGTATCTCGAAAACGATAACTTTGTCTTACCACCTCCTTCCTGCTGGTCGATCACAATGTGCGGTACATCAATCTCAGAAAGTACTGACGTTTGCAGTTGGAGCGCGAACACAATATAATAAATATGTGGCACATTCTGAAACTTTTCTGGAGATATTTTCATTTGTGTAATACTTTCGTAGCTATGCGACTCAGGAATATATAGAAAATTTCCATAGCACCTTAATGTTACCTACGATAAACGATGTGGCGATAACAGAGATTCATATAGGATTTAAAAGTAAGGATTGTAATACATATTTTGCACCGGGAGCACGTTAATTCATTATGGGCCATTGTCTTGACATAACCAAGTCTAGTTATAATGCTATTTGTCGCCTTAATATTATATGATAACGCCTCAAATCCATTTATTTTATGCACTATCAATTATCTTATAATTCCAATTAAAAAATAAATGCTCATATTTAACACCATCAATTTTTGAAAAAAGTGAGGTGAAACAAATGAGAAATCCTTTCTCGCAGAAATAAAAACACATTGATGCGTAAAAATAAAGCCCATACCACTTGTTCACTTCCTTCCAACAATAACAAGCCCTTCAATAAGTTTTGTTTAGATGTAGCTGAAATATTGAAGTGTAAATCAATATCAGTAATGCAAGCAAACAAGAGAGAAAGTGAAAACCCTTTCAAATGAAACTTTACTGCGAAACATATTTCATGTATCATTTAATTGTTTAGAGTCAGTTGCACGTAAAAGTTTGTATTTACGCAAGTTTTCGTGAAAACGTATATAAAAGTTTCACTCTCGCGAATGATTGGATATGTATTCATAAAGGATGTCTATGTGAGTAATTTAGATTCCATTAAAACGTTTGTTCGTTATTACAATATCCGAGTTGATATAAAAAATGAAATTAGTCTATTAATTTTAATCTAACATATGTTAGTCTGAAAATTTTGCTTTAACGGTCGGAAGCATGTCGCATGGTGTCGAGCGGTACCAAGTTGTGTGAAGCAGTGTCGAGCGGTGTCACGTGGTACCGAGTGCTGTCGAGCGGTGTCGAGTGGTGTCGCACGGTGTCGAGCGGAGTCGAGATGTGTCGAGTGGTGTCGCACGGGGTCGAGCGGTGTCGAATGGTGTCGCACCTTTTCGAGTGGTTTCGCACGGTGTCGAGCGGGATTGAGTGGTGTCGCACGGTGTCGAGTGGAGTTGAGAGGTGTCAGGCGGAGTCGAGAGGTGTCGAGTGGTGTTGCACGGTGTCGAGCGAAGTCGAGAGATGTCGAGTGGGGTCGCACAGTGTCAAGCAGTGTTGAGCAGTGTCGAGCGGTGTCGAGCGGTGTCGAGCGGTGTCGAGCGGTGTCGAGTGGTGTCGAGCGGTGTCGAGCGGTGTCGAGCGGTGTCGAGCGGTGTCGAGCGGTGTCGAGCGGTGTCGAGCGGTGTCGAGCGGTGTCGAGTGGCATCGAGCTGTCACGAGCGGTGTTGAACGATGTCAAGTTGTGCTGAACATTTACCAGCTCTCTTGGACGGCGTTGAGATCTGGTGAGCGGTGCTGAGCTGCGTTGGTATTGCCGATAGCTGTTGAGCGTCTCACCTGGAGTGCGCGCGGCCGGGCGCCAGCTCGAACAGCTTGGAGAAGGTGACGGCGTCGGCGTTCTCCTCCAGGAGCAGCACCGACGCGCGCTCGCACTTGAGCAGCCGCTGCGCGCGCTGCATGATCTTGAGGATCACCTGCTCCAGCGACGTCTGCTCCTCGAAGAGGTCGTGCACCACCTCCAGCAGGTTCTACAACGCGCCGCGCACCGCGCGCCAATCGCCACGTCATTCTCTTGTCCACCGCTCACGCTCTCCTTCATTTGTCTCGTTGTTCGGAGGCGAAAAAAATCCTCATAGTTCAGTATATCAAAATGTAAATAGTATTATTCCGTTATACAACGAAAGATTACTAGGATATTGTTGAGTATTAAATTATTATTTGATGTTTCCTATTTATATTCACGTAAATTTCTTTACTACGGTCATATATGGCCGATGTCAAGATATTTTTACAGAGAAATATTTTGAAGCGAGTATGAATGATTGTTGTTGGGCGATTGAACATTGACGATTTTACGAATTAATTGCTGATTACGTTATTTTGTTCTAGGTGTGTCTTTGTGAATATAACATGCTCATTTATCAAGTAATACGTCCTATAATATTGATTGGTGTTCAATATTGGAGTCTCACAGGTTTTGTATTTTCAGAATATTTTGAAGCTTTCCTTTTATAATTATTTTATTAGTAATTAGATGATGATATAGAAAACTATCAGTAACATCTCTTCTTATAAGTGAATCGTTACCATTCAAATCAGATAATTGGCAAACTTTTTATTTGAGTATTATTAATTCCATAGTAATACGCGCAGCAAGTAAACATTTGAATCGTTAATAATTAAAGGCTTTTTATTAGGAATATGTTGCCATTAATTTGTCAAGTATTTGAAGAACTTCAAAAGATTTTGAACCTAAGTGCACAAAAACAGCAAAAAGCAAGCTCCCGCTCCAACTTACCCTATTTCTGTCGTACTCCTGGCGCGACGCCTCCATGATTTGAGCGTTGGTGATGGCGATTCCCACAAATTGCAAATATGTCTCGAACATCTTTAAAGGCAAGAATAATGAGGAAATAAATTGATGTTGACTATGAACACGAAAACTTTATTACTTAAACTATTTCACCATATACCGTTTCGTTTTATAATGTGCTAACTGAAGAAATGAAATAATTTTGAAAGTTATGTTAAGGTAATTAGAAATAAAAAGTGTTTAATATTACAATTCAAGGTGTTATAGCTTTCCAGAAGATAACGCACAATATTGAAAGAATGTACTTAATTAGATGTATGAAGGATTAAAAAAAGTGTTTGGGGTTGCGATTATACTAAGTAATGTGGTGCAATAAAAGCCAACCTTCTCATCCTTGTTGGTGAAGCTGCCCCCGTCGAGGTCGGGGTTCTTGTTGATGACCTGCGCCACCGCGATCACCTCATCGTAGGCGTTCTTCACGGGCATGCACAGCAACGAGTCCGTGTGGTAGCCCGTGATGCGGTCCACTTCGTCGTCGAACCGCGGGTCCTGCATAACGAACAGAGACAGTGCGACGCCATTCACATTCAATTTTCATTGCACAAATCAATGACATGCTTACAGGTCGAAGGGAAATTGCGTTAGAAATAAAAACTTATTTTGAAACCAATGTTTTTTCTTAAGTATTCGTTGCTGTTTGAAATTCAGCTTTAACGTACTTTAACGTACTTTAGAGGCATTCAGAACGAGTTATAACGGGCAAACGAAATTAACAATGTATTTTGCATAATATAAGGGAACTCTCCCACTAACGGACGTTATATTCTTTCCGAATAAGCAGTCTCAACGGCAATTAAAAATATTGAGTAGATTTACTGCCCATGACGATGGATTACGGGCGCTGAACACTGAAAAACGCTTGAAATTTAAGTACTGAACACTTGACTGAAGTGTTGTTCGGAAGACAGCATCAAGTTTCATTTTTAGATTAATACACAACAATAAAGAATCCAGAGACGGGAAGAATATGGTAACATACGAGCATATTTCGTAGTATTGAAACCGCATTAGGGTTTTAACAAATGTGGCGTCAGGGCATTACCAATTTCAATTATTTTTCTATCTCAAATTCCTAAAACTATTACTTCAGTTCACAACTACTTAGTAATACCAAGTCATTGTCGTTAGAACGTAGCAATAATTGACCCAAATACTACATACAGTTTCATCAATTCTTCAGTCTTTCGATTATCGTGTGGTTACACGAATTAATTCATTTCAACTATCATCGTAGAAGTTAATACAGTATAAAAAAACTGGCGGAGTACACTGAAAGGCTATAATCCGTACAAACACGAACACGAAAACCTCTTTAATACAGAGTGACAGATTTGCAGGGCAGGAAGCAGCAGAAAATCTCTCCCTATACTGCGGTTTTTACTCCGCTGCCGCTGACATTTGATCAGCTGTCGCGGTGTTGTCCAACCGGAACCTTACACGTCCCTACAGTGACGTCATAATGGTGGCGTTCAACCTTGCGATTGGATGACACCGTCACAGCCGATATCCTTCAAAGGCAGCTCTGCGCAAACCGCAGTTTAATCGGCGAGAGGGGCTCGCGGACAGAGCGCGCGGCGGCAATCCCTCAGCGCGTATCGCGGCGACGCACTCCTTCCGCGCGGCTCGTATGCAGCGGGCCGTGCGTCGCCGGAAGCGTTCCATCACTCGCCGCAAGGCGCGCGCGGGGGCCGCCGCGCCGCCGCCGCCCTCGCTCCGCGGCCGCATTTTTCTCTCCGCGGCGAAGCGCCGGGGCCGCGGGTGACGTCGTTGAGGAGACGGGTCGCGGGACGCGCCGTCAGAGAAGGCAATGCAATGCAGAAAAAGCGACCAGAGAGAGAGGGAGAGAGAGAGGGAGGGGCAGAGAAAGAGAGAAAATAGATGAGACAAGAGACGAGTGAAGAGAGAAGAGAGTGAGATAGAGTAAATGAGAGAGAAGAGAAAGATAGAGAGAAAGCAGAGAGGCCAGATGAGAGGGAAGGGAGAGGAATGGGAGAAGAGGGAAAAGAGAGATTGATAGAGGGAGAAACAGAGAGGAGAGAGAGAGAGAGAGAGAGAGAGAGAGAGAGAGAGAGAGAGAGAGAGAGAGAGAGAGAGAGAGAGAGAGAGAGAGAGAGAGAGAGAATTTTACACAATTGGAGTGCGAGGAAACGCAATTGGAGTGCGAGTGAATGAGAAAGACGAGAAAATCTGATATTTTTGTTCAAATGGAAATTAACACTTTTTTATGGAATTAAACGTACGTTATATATTTTTGAAAATAGATTTTGAATTTATTGTCTCAAATACATGTTAAGCACAGTATAATAATTGGTTAGCAATTATTTTACAGACTCTAACATTTTATGTTACTTTCTCTGACATTTTAAGATGAGGGGGAGAGGGTCCCCCAGCAACTACTTATTTTGATAGTAAACAAATCCCTTCGTTGTGAGAAGACAAATCGGGAACGACGAATCGAAAACTAAACGGACGAATCAGATCGACGAATCGGAACGAATCGGAACAACGATTCGAAACGACAAATCGGAAACGACGAATCGGTCAGAACTGTCAAGTCGAGAAACGATGAAAGAAATCACGAGAGAGGTTGAAGGGAGTGACAAAAAAGACTGGGAATGATCGGAACATTGAGTGACGAGACAAATTGAACAGATCAATGCAATACACAAATAGGGTACAAGACTTTTGGAAGAAGGTCAAAGGTCAAAGTGAGGGACCGTGAAAAAAAAGCGACAATAGGTTCTTTGAACCGTCCCGCCCAAAAAGGACGAAGGGCGATGTTACATAGAGTGCGGAGCGAAGCAGAGCAGAGCAGAGCGGAGCAGGCGACACCCCGGGACCGCCCTGTGACAGGGCCAATCCCGTTCGGCGCCGGGACTAAGCGAGAGCATCTCATTACCGGGTTGCCCGCGGGGGCGCGCTGTCTCCGAAGACGGATGGCGGTGGGGCCGGCCAGCGAAGAGGGGCTTACGGAGGACAGCCGAAAGAAAACGAGCCAAAAAGAAGAAGAATACGATTTGGAAGAGCAACTGTAAAACGGAGGGAAAAGGGAAAAGAAAAAGAGGAAAATTAAATTTCATCTAATAAGGCAAGAGATAATTAGAGATTTTCGGAGGGCGAAGAAAATAAGATTATTTGTCAAGAGAGCAGGTGAAAACTTGAAAGAATAACATAAATTGCAAGGTCCTCGAAGTGCTTTTTTTTAATACGAATAAAAGGAACTAACTTCCAGTGAACAACAGAGGTAAAAGACGAAGTTGAGTCGAGGCACGGGTCACGGCATTGTGAAAGGGCGGTAGGTACACAAATGACGAGTGGGGAACAAGGCCGTGAGGGCGGCGGCGCCCGTGGGACGTGAGTTCCATACCCGGGGCCGCACGTCCGCCGGGTATTTCCTGCGGGACGCGGCAGGAAAGTGTTTCGGGGCCAAGACGTGCCGCGCCGCCGCGTCTCCGTGCCCCAATTGGATTTTTGCACGCGCCGGCGCCAGCGCGAGGAGGACGCGCCCGCCCCACAGGCGCATTGGCAGGGGAAGGGGAGAGGGGAAGGGGTGAGAGGAGGACGGGTGCAGCGGCGGGGGCCAGAGTGCGGGGCAGGGTACACGCCTACACGGTGAGGGGTAGGAGCAAGAGCACGGGAAGAGGCGAAAAACAATTGACAGAGAGGGTTGAGGGGAGGTCAAGACTCAGGGATGGTGGCAGGGACAGAGGCCGCGACAGAGGAAGTGACAATGGCAGGAACGGCGAGTGACAGACAGAAAGAGGAGACATGCAGGAACACAGAGGCACTGACAGGATGAGAGACAAGAGTAGAGGCAGGAACAGATATAGGGTCAAAAGCAGGGATAGAGACAGGGTCATTGTCATGGGCAGATGGAGAGACAAAGAAGACTGATAGGAAAGGTATGTCCGCGACAGAGGAGGAGACATAGAGCTGGCACAGAGAGGCAATGGCAGGGTGAGAGGCAGGGACAAGCAAGGACAGAGATAGATGCAGGGACAGAGATGGAGTCGGGGGCAGGGAAAGAGATATAGCGACAGAACAGACGAAAGGACAGAAATAGACAGAAGCAGAGATATGAAGGACAAGAGACACGGATGGTCGCAGGAAAAGGTCGTCAAGAAGAGGTGATTGACACGCAGAGACACCAAGCAGTAGGGTGGGCTCGCTATCACAATGTTTCTCTCTCACTCGAGCCAGGTCCCTTCAATTGATTGATTGATTTTTTCGTGTTTCCGGGCGCGTCAACTGTTTTGCTCATAGTACCGTTAGCGTAGTGCATGTTTTTTCTCGGGCGGTGATCTTCCCCCGTTGGATGGCGAGAGGCGAGATCCGGCGCCGACCTACCGTTGGCTAGTGGGGTTCCCCCTTAACCAGGACTCTCCCACCAGCGGGGTACCGCCCCAGTCAGGACAAGCTCTAAGCTCTCGATCGGTCTCCCGGAATATGTGATAGTGTAGTGCATATCAGTGTGTGTGTGTGTGTGTGTGTGTGTAAGGGAAGAGGATAGGACAAGGAAGAGGAAGGACAGATCGCGCGCGGTCCGTGGTCCGTTTGGTAGGGTACTGTCTCGGCATTCGCCTGGTGTGGTATCAGACGATACATAACAAATAAATTCAACGTAACTGAAGGATGTTCATCAAATGAGTTAATTCATTATTTTTCACAGATATTCCATTATCAAATGATCGGAGTGTAAATTGCAAACATTGAACTCCAACTAATTAAAATTTAAAAACACATTTCTGCTGCTCCCACATAAAATTCTAATTTATTAATAACGAATCAGCACGTAATTTTGTGGATTATTAATTGAAGTCCACGAAATTGGCTCAAATGTTTCAACGAGCCATGGCAGCGTACGTACTAATTAAACTTTCAGAGTCATTTGGGACACAGAATGTGTTTTACAGGTACATGCATTCACTGTTCGTTCTCTCCCGCACAGCACTGAACCGCTCTGAATGAATTAAAGATGGTGATGTAAAGAGTTTAGATTACCTCAGCAAACAGCAATCTTGCATTGCAAATTAAACAGTAATATTATGAAAATATGGACTTTTATACAACAAAAAAGCCTTTATATCGAAGAAATTGCAAGTAAATAATGCAAAAGCTTTTGGTTTCTCTCTGAAATATAAATCGCTTATTCGAACTGAAAATAACGTGCTGCTATAGATCAGACCCATTTTTAAGATACTTTTAATTGACGGCACACTATTCCCTTAAAATATATATACTACTATATCTAGCATTGCATATCGTTTTATAACATTATAATTATTATTACTATTACAATTATTATTGTATTATTTGCTCTTTAAATAAGTGAAATTATAATTTAAAATGTGCATTTTAATACATCTATATGGCTTCCTAAATTTTCCTCACGTTGTATACGTTGTATACTCAGAATCAGTGACAAATAAAAGAAAAAAGTAATGCTTCTACAGATGCACCGGGTTGTGTTCAACCTGCCTTTTAGGGGAAACGTGCCTTACCCACTTCCAATTTTTTCTCCATCCCATTCCCCCTCAACGAGTCGTTGATATGTTGAGCCTGTTCGAGGGCTATTGTGATAACACAACAGTCAACTAATGCTATTAGTCTGACGACTTACGCATGGTACAATTTTGCTCAAAGAGCATCAAGTTTCGTCGATACCGATTGCGTAGTGACTCCAGGAGGAAGTAGGGACGTTCCATGGCGGTCACCGATAGTTTTGGAGGTCGCACAGCTGTGAATAAAAAGTTTAGCGCAGGTGCTTTTGGACGATTTTCTTTGCACATTGCTCGGCTCTTACTATCCGATCATTAATTGATTGTTTTCGGGCTCGTCAACTGCCATGGTCATTGGTCCCTTTGGTGTAGTGAACGTTTTTATCCTGATAGGTTGCAGGGTTCCTCCTCCACTGGATGGTGAGATATGTCGCCGACGTACAGTTTGGAAAACGGAGGATTTTCTCCTTGAAGGCATTTCCTCCTTCAGGGCAGCCCCCTAGTCGGCCGTAACTATAAGATCCCAACCGGTTTCCCAACAGTGAGGTAGTGTGGTCCATGAACTATTAATCACGCAACTTTTCTTGAGCGATGGCTTGGAAGTAGAGTTACGCTAAAAGGGGATATTAGTTACGTAATAGGCCACGAGATTTTATGAAGCAATGCCAATCTATGGAATATCAGTCATGCTTTCGCAACTTCCACAATAAATTGAGCTCTAATTTTCCCAGGAACTTGAGGTATCTCCTGCTAAGGATCTTGATCTGCTCTGGACATTTCTTTATATATTGTGTAGAAAAATACGATCATGAGATCTCGGTTTCAACAGTAAATATATTTTTTTATGCGCCAATGAAGATGTATTTAGAATGTTGTCGTCAGTGCTCGCTGTGAGCTTTGGTCTTCAACTGTTTATTGCTCTAGGGAGGGGGAAGCAAGGTCATCGTTCAAGAAAAGTTGCGCGAGTAGTAAGTGTGAGAGTGTGTAAGTAAAGAGAGACGATATGATATGGAAGAGGATGTAAAATTTTGCGTGGTCTGCGGCGCGTAACGATCATGCTCCGGTATTTGTCTGGCATCGATTGGAAAAAACACGGAAAACTACTGCCTGTCAACGACAACCGTCCGCTACACTTCTCCTCTAGATAGCGGTTAAATTCGACCTAGTTATACGGCATCCGAGAGGGAATGCTGATGAAGGGTTAATTTCACAGCTATAACCAAATGAAAGCGATCATAGACATAATTCGTGTAAATCTGCCATGCATTCATCGCACATTCAATGCGGATCGTGCGGCATTCAAACTTCCATTTATAGAAAGGAATCATTCCATTTGATCATAACCCTACTGATCAATGATACGTTCGTATACTAAGACATTTTAAACAATTCGTGCCTAATGTCCTTTCTAACTGTATAAATGCAGTGTACGTTTGGATAATTGAGATACATAACGACTTTTAGAGACTCCAAAAAACATTTAAGAGAGTTGGCGTGGCACGTATGAAGCTCAGGACATTGAGCGGCAATAGATCTGGAAGTTGCTGCCGCTCACTGCAATAGAATCTAATTCACGTCGGTTAATCTAAAAAATTCCACAAAACTAACACAAACATTTTCAACATTATATCCAGCAATACCTATGAATACCTAGCATCCAACAAGACCTTAAGCAAAGAATTAATACAAAGGGATCAGTTATTGCAGGAAGATTACAAAAGATTTAATCAACTATAACAATTGGTTTAAAATTATTCATTTGGATGATATTCCAAGTTATCTAAAAGGAAAATGTAAGAAAAGTGACATAGGAAGGATAGCAAGATATAGGTTAGGAAATGAAACGAGAGCGAATTGATATTGGCTGAATCAGGAAAGGGAAAAGTGTAGGATCTATGAGATTTAAGAAGAAGATCGGGAACGAATTTTAGAGAGATGTCTAGTTTTTGAGGAAGGAAGAATGTGGGAAAGGTGGAATGTTCAGGATAAGGTGAATTGGATATTCGAAGACAAATGTGAGAGGATTAGTACGGTTGAGAAATGCAGGAAAGGCTTAGTATATATCGTATGTATTGTAATGCATGGCTAATTGTATTTACTGTAATGTACTACTTTACTGTATTTTTACTGTTAAGCAAATCCAACAGTTGTATTTATAAAGATGTAAAAATAAATTCATACAATATCTACGAACAATTTAAAAAAAACAACTAACGTTTCTGGTTTATCAGTGCATAGAGTTCGACGCGTGCGCAGGGCAACTTTTAATGCCTGCCCCCAAATGACTGGGAGTAATACGCGGGCGCCGCATTCATTTGCGATTGCAACGCCGAGCGGGTGGGGACGAGGGAATGAAGGGCGGATTAGAGAGCCGATGTAATTTACGGGACAATTAAATGTAGCCCTGGCACGTTACGGTGAGTGACGGCTAAATTCCACAATCTGACTGAGCACCATTTGCGGCGTCAGGTGTCGCGTTGGAGTGGCACCCCTCACGAGCCACTCTTGATCCTTACCTCAACAGCCAGCAATGGCGAATTCTGCGATCAATAATACATGCTGAAATCACACAGCACTCGAGGGAGAAGTGGAATATATTGGTTATGAGAACATCGATGACGAGGAAACTTTTTAAGTAAGAGAGGTGTAGTACCTCCTTTCCTGAAAAAATGGGTCTTTGGTAAATAATTGTAAATAATTTATGACCAAAAATAAAATGATTATTTTTATAAACTTGTTTTGAAACAAGGCAGTTGGAGTGATCCTATAGAAAAGACCCCGAAAGTCAACACGGCAAACTAATTGTGATTGGTGAATATGGGCAGCATCCATAGCCGGATTTAGACAGATTGTCAACTTAAGCAAGACACAAAATGCCATCCCCACTCGCAGTTAATTGTTATGATAATATTTATAATGTTCACCAAAATATTTACAACTAAATTTTATGTTATTTAGTGTAATTAATTAGTTGTAATTTGAAGAATATTTGAACTTTTTTCTTATTTAATGTGCATTTTAAACATTAAATAGATTTTCACACGCAAAAGTTCTTGAAAGTGCAAATTTCTTGACTTCATTCTTATTACTATCAATAATTGTTGATAGTAAATTAATGTATATATATAATAAATTATATAGATTATAAATTATAATGTATAAACGTTTTCTTCATGCTTTTTGTCGCGTGAAATTATTGATTAATGTATCGTAATTTAACGATAGTAAAACATCTGATACTCTTATAAATAGGCAAACCATCATATATATATACGAGAATTATCACACGTCTAGCATTACTGGTTGAGCACATTGACATGAGGTGACAGATCAACTTGGTGCATTAATTCAAATATTCCAAGTTTCGGAGTTCAAACTTTCATTTCATCGTATGATGATCACAATAATTTCAGAAGTTCTATTACTAATAATAATATTGATAATAATATTATTATTGAAGTTCGAAAACCTGTTCACTATATTTTGAGATTTCAATTGTATATTATTTTTTTTAAAACTAAAAACATGTAGGTAGCTGGCTATGTTGCCTTAGTTTAAACTCGCCTCTGGCAGCACCACAGGCAGAGGACAGTGTGCGTGACCGCAACTTGCGCATGCGCAGTAGGAGAATCCCTGCGGGACACGCCCTTCACTCACCTCGCACGCCACCTGCAGGTTCACGGTCTCGCCCGACTCGGCCACGTGGCCCAGCACGCCCACGCCCCACGGCACCTGCACCTCGTTGTCGCAGGAGCCCGCGCCGCCCGGCAGCAGGAACTTGCCCACGCCGCTGTGCATGTCGAACACCTGCAGGCACGGGACCACGCCCTCACGGCTAGCCACTTCTCCAAGCGAACGCGCTTCTGCTCCTTGCTCACTTAACACCAGAAACCTGGCAATGGTGGGTTTATCTTCAAAAGTCGGCGTCGGTTGCCGAAAAGCACATCATGCTCCTTGAAATCGCGTTTGTTGGAACGGATTTTTCATCAGTGTAAATTGTTGAAAAAAATGTTTAAAATGCCTCGCGATAGCTGAGCAATTTCCTTGCTGCAGGCCAATAGTATCTTTCTGAGAACCCAAAACAAAAACAAAAAAGATACGTGACAACAAATTCAGCTAGAATTTTTGAATTCAGTATTTATATTATTATTAATTCCAGTAAGAAATTATTAAAATTGCCGAAAAATATATTTTAATGTCAATGTAGCCTATCATTCCTGCATTATCACAGACCACAAAATGCTCTGACGTTACTCTTTTTTTCAAACGGAAAAATTGTCCCATATACAGACAGGTGTGCAAACTGTTTTTATTTAGCCGTTATTGTTTTAAAAGAGAAAATGATGGAAATAAAAGGGTTGAATTGAATGTTACAAATCAAGAAAAGAAAACGAGTAATAAATATAGTACTGGTATAAGGAATATTGAAAAATTTTCTAGAACGTTTGTCCTTACTGGGGTTCCGTGATTATAACATATAATGTGGACATTCTACGAAACGTGTGAACTGTAAATTACTTCCTGACAGCATCGGTGACGCAATAACCAGTGCAAATGACACGTTTGACGCATTTTCCATTGGTTTAGTGACGTCATACTCATTCTCTACCCTACAATTCTCTGTTACGTTGAATCAAATTATGCGGTAACCACAATTCCAAGCTATATTGTTCCCTAAATCACACATCAATTGTCATGCTGCAAGCCATACAATTGGATATTTAAATTGATGAAGTTCTCCTCAATTGGCCACAAAAGCAAATGAGAACGGAACAAAAATATCCACTAGAAAAACAAAAATGGTAACATATGAATTGTCTGAAATAAAAAATATGTTCACGTAACAATTACTTTAATGGTTTATTCTCGAACAATCATGAAACATTTGATTGGTTTATTTACTGATGTTGATATAGAAAGTAAATAGTAAAAAATGAAGAAAAATCTCTTTTTTCGATCTGTCCTCGGTAATTGAAATATGTATATGCAAACAGAAAACAACTTTATATTCCAAATATAATCAGCAGAATTTATTTTTCAAAAAATTTTGTGGTACTTTTGCTAATACTCTTTTGTAATTCAATGGAGCACAAAATTCTGCTTGATACATGTCAAACGCTTAGAACAATACTATTTTGATACAGGGAAAGAACAAGCCGATGGAAAAGAGGGAGAAGTTTGGGAAACAAAATGAAATTTTCCAGACACAAAGGAGAAGTTTATCGAAAAAGAAGAGAAAATATCAGAAAAGAATTTGGTCATAATTTAAGAAGTCTGTTGGAAAATAAATTTGTCAGATAAGAATGCGAAGTTCCTAAGAGAAGAAGTTCCTAAGAGAAGAAGTTCCTAAGAGGAGTCCCTAAGAGAAGGAGTCCCTAAAAGGAGTCTCTAAGAGGAGGAGTTTCTAAGAGAAGGAGTTTCTAAGAGAAGGAGTCCCTAAGAGGAGTCCCTAAGAGGAGGAGTTTCTAAGAGGAGTCCCTAAGAGAAGAAGTCCCTAAGAGGAGTCCCTAAGAGGAGTCCCTAAGAGGAGTCCCTAAGAGGAGTCCCTAAGAGGAGTTTCTAAGAGAAGGAGTCCCTAAGAGAAGGACTCCCTAAGAGAAGGAGTCTCTAAGAGAAGGAGTCCCACGAGAAGGGGACCCTAAGAGAAGGAGTTTCTAAGAGAAGGAGTTACAAAGAGAAGGAGTCCCTAAGAGAAGGAGTCCCTAAAAGAAGGAGTCCCTAAGAGAAGGAGTCCCTAAGAGAAGGAGTTCCTCAGAGGAAGAACAAATTTGTCCAAAAGGGAAATGTATGTCTAAAAATAAGCAGTTTGTTGCTAAAGGAGAAGGTTGTACAAGAAGAAGAGGAAACTGGTCCAAAAATAAGAGAAGGAAACTTGTCCAAAAAACTGTCATCAAAGAAACAAAGTTGTTTTGGAGGGGAGAAGGGGTCGTGGGTGGCTGACCTTGGAGACGAGCGTCTGCCGGCCGCTGCGCGGGCCCTCCACCAGGAAGAGCGACGCGCCGTCGGCCTGCAGCAGCACGGCGATGTTGTCGACGGCCTTGTGCGAGAGCGCCTTGAGGTCGAGCTCCGTGGCCACGTCGCGCACCGCGCCCAGGAAGAAGTCGCGCTCGCCCTGCGCGCGCAGCAGCTCGCGCTTGGTGGCGCGCGTGTGCGCCGGCGCGCTCTGCGGCAGCCGGATCTTCGACTCGATCAGCAGCGACAGCATGTTGATGGAGTTGGGCGGCAGCGACGTGTACCTGCGTGAACAATGCGACGCTCAACGGTCTTTGGAATGAGCAAAGTATGCGGTTCCGGTGGTGTAAGAATACTGACAAGAGCATTGTGACTCTATGAACTAATTTTGTCCTATTTTGTTACTTGGAACCTTCAATTCAAGCTCTCTGCAGGCGGATTTTTGACTCGATCAGCAGCGACAGCATGTTCATTGAGTTGGGCGGCAGCGACGTGTACCTGCGTGAACAATGCGACGCTCAACGGTCTTTGGAATGGTAAGGTTAGCGGTTCCCATGGTTTAATTGTTAGCGTACCGGACTTCCCGGTTACAAAATACATGGAAGTGAGGTGTACCTGTGCGGACAACGGGCCTCTCAATAGGCTTTGTTATGGAAAGGAGAGCGGCTCCGGCGGTGAAAGAAGACTGGTAAGAGCCTTATCATTCTATGAACTTATTTTATTCTATTTTGTCTGTTGGAACCTTCAATACACGCTCTCTGCTGCAGCCGGGTCTTCGACTCGATTAGCAGCGACAGCATGTTGATGGAATTGGGTGGTAGCGACGTGTACCTGCGTGAGCAATGGGACTCAACGGTCTTTGGAATGAGCAAGGTTAGCGGTTCCGGTGGTGTAAGAATACTGATAGAGCCGTGTAACACTCAGAATTTATTTTATTTGATTTGGTCAGTTGGACCCTTCAATTGAAGCAACGGTGTGCTCTGCGGCAGCCGGATCTTCGACTCGATCAGCAGCGACAGCATGTTGATGGAATTGGGTGGTAGCGACGTGTACCTGTGTGAACAATGGACTTCTGAACGTTCTTTGGAATGAGCAAGGTCAGCGGTTCCGGTAGTGTAAGAAATCTGATACAACTTTTTTTTTGTTATTTAAGGTTGTATCAACATCTAGGTAGTTAGTGACAACTATTAGAGATAACGTAATGGTAATTGAGGAGATGAAACATGGTGACGACAAGGGGTGAAAGGACGAACACAAATACGTACAACCATGTCCGAGGTGGGACTGGAACCGGCGATCCTTCGGTCCGAGATCGCTACGACACTGCTGCCTTAGCAATCTCGACAGCTGGATCGGCGTCAAACAACCTTGTCACACTAAGAAATTATTTTATTCGATTTTGTCAGATGGCAGCTTCAATTCAAGCGCTGGTGCTCTCTGCGGCAAACGGATCTTCGACTCGGTCAGCAACGACAGCATGTTGATGGAGCTTAGCGGCAGCGACGTGTACCTGATGGAAAAGAGGCCTTTGAAGGGACTGACTGGGTTAGCGGTTCCGATGGTGTAACAATCAGAGTTTCAAAGCTGTCTAGTTCGCGAGATCAAATCCGATTGAAGAGATATGTACCCGTGCGGACATAGGGCCCCACCACAGGTTTTGGAATGACAAGGTTAGCTGCTTCAGTGGTGTAACACTGAGCATATCGGACAGTTATACGCACGTTCACTGGTTTAAATACGATCGAAACAGTGGATTTTTTACGGGAGAAAACATTCCTTGTATGCCTTCCTACAGAGGTAGTTATTGCTGGTGTTCCATGTAGGTTAAGTGCAGATTCTCATGGCTGAAAGACGCCTCTGAGCCAAATTTCCATCGCTAGTTTTGTAGCCCCAGTGATAGTTTCTTTCGCTACTAGGTGACGAAAGGAGCGTTTCAAATTTGTGTGATCAGGCGAAAGAGCAGGCCTGATGGCCTAATCCTTGTAAAATAAAGCTTAATTGAATCGATGGTTTCAAATTACAAAATACGGTTTTGTTGTGTCAATGCTCTAAGTGACGTCTGATACAAGTGGAACAAATTCATACTGCAATCTGTGGACGAACAGTTACTGCAAAAATTTTATAGATGGAGAGATGACTAAATAATATGTTGGCCAACCTTTCACATCAATTTTACTTAAAACGTCTGAAGTGTTAGTTGGAACCTTGCCATTCCAAACGTTCGTGTCATCGCCTTCACACCGCACTAAACAATCGCCAAGACCCTATTTAAGCGTTTCCTTTTTGACGAACGATTGCGGCCGGAAGTTCTTCAAATCGATCGGCAGATATAGCATGTTGATGGAGATAGGTGGCAGCTGTGTGTACCTGCACGAACATCGGGACTCTCAACGGTCTTAAGAAAATCTAGGTTAGCGGCTCCCGGGGTTTAACGGTTAGAGAATCAGACTGTTATACTCAAGTTCGAGGGTTCAGATCCGATCGAAGGGTCGTGTAACTGTATGGACAATAGGAGTGTCAATGGTCTTAGGAAAATCTAGGTTAGTTGCTCCCGGGGTTTAACGGTTAGAGAATCAGACTGTAATACTCAAGTTCGTGGGTTCAGATCCGATCGAAGGGTCGTGTAACTGCATGGACAATGGGAGTGTCAATGGTCTTAGGAAAATCTAGGTTAGCTGCTCCCGGGGTTTAACGGTTAGAGAATCAGACTGTTATACTCAAGTTCGCGGGTTCAGATCCGATCGTTAGCGGCCCCAGAGGTATAGGAAATGTGATAGAACCTTATCCCACTAAGTACATGTTTTATTCGATTTTCTCAGTTAGTACCTTCAACTCAATTAAGCCTTATTTTACGAGGCGAGACTTAGGCCGTCAGACAGCGTATAGGATTGTTATAAGCAAGTTCGCTGGTTTAAATATGATCAAAGCCGTGGAATTTTTAAGGGTGTAGAAATCCTTCGTATGGCTTTCTTCGGTGGTAGGTAAAGCTGGATGTTCCGGATTGTAGTTTAAACGCAGATCCTCAAACTTGAAAGACGCATCTGATCCAAATCGCAATCGCCTGTTTCGTCACCTGAGTTATAACTTCTCTCGCTACTAAGTGGTGATCTGGATGAAGACAATGCCTGACGCTCTGAGCCTCGCCACGTAAAATAAGGCTTACTTTAAATGAAGGTTCCAAGTGGCAAAATCGAATAAAGTAATGTATTAATGTGGCAATACTATCAGACTTCTTCTATAAATAGAACATTGTCGTGCAGAAATCTGTAAAGAAATAGCTATTTTTAAAAAATACTGTAAATGTACATATGTCTCAATAACGAATTAGCGATTCTATTACATCAATTTACTTGAAACATCTGAAATGTTACTTACAATTAGAACCTTATTTCAAAGGATCAAGTCGTCGTCTTTGCACCGTTCCAAATGATCGACAAGTCCCGATATTCATGCTTCTTTTTGAGAAATGATAGCGGGAGTTTTAACGATTTCGCGAACGCTCAGGGGCTTCTAGGCCGGCAAAGCCTCTATGGGTATGCGCACGTCCGCTGTAACTCTCGAAATTATTTGTCAAAAGGCAACGTGTGAATGGGGACTAAGACAGGATTGTGGAAGTGAGCGCGGAACGGGGAGTTGTAGGGTTCGGTCATGCGTAGGCTTGGGCGTTTCCACCTTTGATGAAGTGATTGGCTTTCCTGCTCTTCATACATCACCTTTCCTATCGAATCTTGCAATGCCTGGTCGGTCTGGGTGTCTGAGGGACTTTCATATGAGACATGTATCCGTTACATCTGGATTGGCAGGCATTCTTTATCTAACAGTTGTCTTTGTGGCCTGGGATACATTCCCAGAACTTAATTTACCCCTACACAAACGTAAATCCTCCCCTATCACTTGTTCTGACCAGTAACTGTACGTGTGATCTATGTGCTACTTGTTTGTGTGCGTGAATGAGGCAATCACGCACGATTGTAGAAGCACTGAAAAGGGGCCCATGGGTTGGCACGGGCCTAGTTGTAAAGGTACAGGACTGAGGCTGGCCCAAGAAGTAACTAGGCGTGTTACGTGAGCACGAGGGGGATCCTGACAGGGAAGAGTTCCCATGGGAGCGGTATTGACCGCGAGAGATCCTGGTAGAATTATCAGACGCCGATAGATGGCAGATGGGAAGGGGATTGGGGGAAAATTAATGTAGCTCTGAGCAAAAATATGAAATATTCATATTTAGTAAAGCCCCGACCGACAACAAAAAGGAAAGTCTGCATCTCTCTCCCTCTCCCCCTCCCTCCTTTTCTCTCTCTCTCTCTCTCTCTCTCTCTCTCTCTCTCTCTCAATACATCAGATATCCTGTTCGTCTGAAACATTGCAAGAGGAAAAAAGGTCAACAGATACAAACACACACACATACACACACACAAACACACACACACACACACACACACACACACACACACACACACACACATATATATATATATATATATATATATATATATATATATATATATATATATATATATATACATACACGTTTTCATCATTTGTATCAAAATAAACTTTTTGATTGGAAACAAACTGGCTGCTTAAAGTAGCAAAAACCTGCTTAAGTAGCTAAATTAGTTACTATTTCGTTTTACCATTTAAAAGCAAAAACTGTTGGCAGTAGTCCGTGGAAAGTGAATTGTTTGTTATCAAATATCAGTAACTCCGCCGTGTACACTGTATTCGCAAACGGAAATTCGCAACCACACGTCCCCAGAGGCAAATTAATTCTGGGAATGTTTCGATAAAGGTCGACAAATATTGATGGTTTTTTATATCGAAAGAAACGTTCGCTACAATACGCCTCTCTCTTTCAGTAAAATACGTTCGTTATTTCCAACTCATAACTAACACAATATCTTATCATTTTCGTTTTCTTCATCAATGAAACTGTTCCGTTAAATCGATAAACAAATATCTTTCTTATATATCTGCTTTCATTTTAGGGTATGAGGTAAAATTTTGTGATAAAAGAGATGTACTGCATATTTCAAGCTTATTTTTAAATATGACCGTCCACATCTGTTTTGAAGATCCTTTAGGTGATATAAATTTAACATTAATTAATTAATTAAATTTAAATTTAATATACTTTTTTCATGCAATAAATTCATGTCAATGCTAATATTATTTTGTTTAGGGAAACGAACAAATTATAAAGTACGCCAACGAGAAAGATTAATTTAAACAATGCCAATACCCATCACATTTGTAATGAAGAAATTCCGAAATAAGCCGAGACAATTCAATTACAACACACCACACCATATTTTGGTGTAGAATGAAATTATAAAGGTTGGGACAATTTTTTTAAACACAAAATATATATTATTTTGTTTCAGCCAAATGTGACGTTTCGTGAACTATCTCAACGGAGCCACAAAGTATTTCTCTCGTAGCTAATGAAGTTAATACCAGAAACTCTAAAAAATACGAGCAGATGAGGATGAGTTTATCAGAAATAGTATATCGAATTTGTAAAGGTATTGTGACCTCCGTTTTGTAAAATTTTATCAATCGTATTTTATATTTTTAAATATTACAAAAATATAAGAATATACTTTAATTGGCTGACGTTTTCATGAGGTTGCAAATTGATATATTTGGTAAATCATTATTAATAATCACCAACCTTTGTATTACACCAAGAAACATTATTTTCAAATGATAATCTAAAACCTTTCTCCTTGGTATCCCATTCCCTCCCGGATCTGGGCGAAACCCGTCTAAAAATAAGCGCCAACTGCGCATCGGCGGTCTCCGAACGGCGAAGGCTAGGGCCTCTGCTCGGGCGCCGCGTGATGGCGCACGTGCGCGCTCACGCGGCGGCGGAACGCGTGAGGCCGGCCGCGCTGCTCATCCGCCCTAATGGCGGGCGGGCGACGTCACGCGACCGCCCCGGGGAGTCCCCGGCGCGTGCGGCCCCCTGCGCTGCGCCGCCCCTCGGGACGCCCCCGGCGGCGGCGGCGACGCCACGGCGACGCCCAGCCCTCCCGCGCGACGCGACGCGACGCGACGCTCGGCAGCACATCAAATTAATATTATAATACAGTATTATAAATTGTTCTGTGATTAGATTCCGGGCGCGTCAACTACTAAGGACATTAGTCCCGTAAGGGTAGTGCCTGTTTTTCATCGGGAGATGGCGGTGATCTTCCCCCCTGGATGGCGAGATCCGGCGCCGACCTACCGTCGAATAGCTGGGTTTCCCCAACCAGGTATCTCCCATCAGCTGGGCACCGCAGCAGCCGGGACAAGTTTTAAGTCCCCGACAGGTCTCCCTTGTGGGGTAGTGTAGTGCATGTTAATGTAAGCGTGTGTGTATGTGATAGGGCAAGGAAGAGGAAGGAAATATCGCGCGCAGGCTGTGCCGATTTGTTAGGGTACTGCTCCGGCATTCGCTGGTGTTGATCGGAGAAACCACGGAAAACTACCGACCAGAGCAGTTGGCCACTAGAATTCTCCTCTAGACAGCGACTGAATTCGACCTAGCTGAAAAGCTAGCGAAAATCATGCCGCCATCGGGACTCGAACCTAGAACCTCCTGGTATGAGGTACTGCAGTGACATCAGTTGAGGCACTGAGTCACCTATCCCAGTTTCAGTGATAAGATAATCTCTACAATTTGTCTACGCATCATAGATATATGAGGTGTAAAAAATACAATAATAATAATAATAATAATAATAATAATAATAATAATAATAATAATAATAATAATAATAATAATAATAATAATATTTTACTTTGACCGGAAAGTCCTAAGATTCGAATCCCGACGGTGGAGGATTTTCGACATTTACCTAAATATTTAGGTCGAATTCAGCCGCTGTCTAGAGGAGAATTCTAGTGGTCGGCAGGTCTGATCGGTAGTTAGCCATGATTCCTCTTATCAATACCAGGCGGATATCCGAGGAGTGCCCTAAGAAACGGACCACGGATCTAGCGCTATATTTTCTTCCTCTTCCTTGCCATATTCTTTACCCTTACTCATATACACTCACACTACGCCACCATACAAGTCACAAGAACAGAGTGAAGCTATGAACTCGCGACTGGGGCGGTGTCTCACTGGGGAGGGGGGGGATGTCTAGAACGGAAATCCTCCAAAGGCCGACGAGTAGATAGGCGCTGGATCTTACCATCCAGTGGGGGATGTATACTGCCACTCTCCGGAAAAAAACATAACTACCCAAAAGGGACTATGAACAGTTGTCGTGCCCGGAAAAATCAATAAATTTATCAATCAATATCAATAATATTAAAATTTAATGATAATAATAACAATAATAATAACAACAATAATAATAATATGTATTTTAACCCCACCGATGACTCATGATTAGCAAGGTAAGTTTCTATGTCGCCACCCGGGATTCGATTCCCGGATGGGGTAAATATGAAACTGTCGCATTTGCCTGTCATGTCCTGTCCACAAAGCTAGTTGACGATGTGAACGCTTCTCGCAAGTAGAGAACGCCAAATATGTGGCATAAGGGTTTTGCGTAGTTACCACAGGTCTCCCGAGCCAATGGCCACGCCATGGTCTCCCGAGCCCGTGACTGACGAGACTGTAGTGACAGAGTTCATGCATAATGTGCAATTTGCTGCAATTGGCTGACCGCCAGGTGGTAACTACGCGGGAGGGCTGGGCCGGTACAGAGACGGAAAGTAGGGACGAAGCGAGCTGAACAGTGAGGGCGGGACGCAACAGGGAGCATGGCGGGTCAGGGAGTGGGCGGTCGGGGTGGGCTGGACTGGTAGGGGGGGAGTGGAACATGTTTTATGGCAAGAGGGTCTGTTTTATTATTACCGTCCGATGTGTTGTGATCTCGTTATCTACTCGTCCCGATGTGTTGTAAATCTATATCATCGAATCGCGGTAAAAATTCTGCGGCTTTGGTGAAAATACTTAAATGTTTCGTTCTACGAGGGGGCGAGGACGGTGTTCAGATTATAGTGTTGTGAGTTAGGTAGTATTTCAAATACTGTAATACAGAAATATCGGATTATAATACTCAAGTCCATATATATTTAATTTTTGACAAATTACAATATATTTCAATTATAATCTATGATAAGAACAAACATTTTGTATGCGTGTAACCATCTGATGCGGGCATTAATTAAGATATTTTCTAATTTGGTTAGTAAAGTTATTGATGGACACTGCTTAACCAAGTGAGCATGGCACTTATGAATTTACACCATTGCAATGGATTGGGGCGAAAAGTAACATTCTCATGTTATTTGTTAAGTTATAGATTTATCGTAAGGGATCAGTCGATGGTCGTGAATGATAGCAATATGTGGCCGTTATTCAATAAAATTTGTCTCCGTTAACTAAATTATACAGAATGGAGGCTATGGCAGTGTAAGAGAAAAATGCAAAAAATTAAGCTTTTGATTTGTTCTGATTGCTCAAGAGATGTGATTACAATACTACCGATACAATTATTCTAATAGCAGGGCAATGATAAAGTAATAAGATTAGAATAATTCCTACCGTTTTTCAAGTTAACAAAACAGAAAACGTGCTTGCATTTGTCACTAGAAAGTAAACTGGTTAAAAATTTTACTACGTAAATTACACGGAGTAAATTACTTCGTCCGATCATCCTGAATGCGCGAGCAACAATTTTTGTTTTTTTTTAAGATAGAAAACTAATCAGTTACAAGGGATTTATTTTTAACTAGTGCTACTTTTGTAAGCAAATTACAACAGTGTTACATTGTCCATATATACATTACATTGCCCGTACATTACATATTCGTACAATAATACTGTAAATTGCTATAAGATTTAATAGCTACGTTAGAAGATTTTTTGTTGCAAAGATGTAATTAAAAATAGCATCGTGACATTCATTATATTTCAAAATAAGAACGACCCGAGATGACCTTTAAAACATTTGTATATCAGATTACATTGCAAAAATTACATATTATATGCTGTAAAAATTAATGTCAACAGTATTTTTTTTTCAAATCGCTTTTTACAGCACCCTTTTCCAAACTATGCTAATTTATTGTGCGTAGGTGATACTTTGATTACGACGTCGCAGCAAACCAACAACCACTGTTCTTGATTTGTTTAATGAAATAACGTATAAAATTTCATTTGATAATTACTTTTTAATCAGTTTTACTTCGCAGAGGCAGGGATTTCGTTTTCGGCCGATGCGAACGAGTTATCCGTGTTTCCTGAAAAAGGGACTTTTGTGACAAATGCCGGGCAATCCGCTCGGCGGCGAGCGCGGGATTTCGCTTTCCACTGCGGGGATTTGTGGCCGCTGTGGGAGGAGGCGTTGAGGGAAGGAGCTGTCGCGGTCAAATGACCATGAAGCTGTGACAGCGATCAGCAGAGAAAAGAAGAGATAAAACGAAAACGAGACGCTACGAAATGCTCAGAAATATTATATCGTAATGATACAGGAAGTGTAGAAAAAAGGGGAATATGCAGACGACCAGAATGTGAAGATCGAGGGTTTCAGAATGAAATTGATCAACTATTGGGAAATGAACGAAAAAGGAAGTGGCAACAAGAAAATAGGGGAATTTCAACGAGAAACGTTCATAAAAATAAAGATGAACAAATAATTAGGTATGTTGCAGAAGTTTTCAAAAAGACGGCACAAAGAACCTAAATTGAAAGGGGGTGCTGAAGAGAAGTAAATAGAAAATGATTATCAAGAACTCTTCAACAGAATGAAGGCGAACAAAAAACGACGGATACAGAGGTGGTCAAAACTAGGAAAAGGATAACCTAATTTGAAGGTCATGTTTATAAGCATTCATCAGTAGACGAAGAAGGTAAAAGACCACACAAAAATGCACATGAAAATGGGATAGTAGGACAATGTAATATGACAGAAAGAGGTAATAGAGACCGCTAAGAACGTCAAAATGAAGGAATGCTCTCGAAACGGTGTAAATTAAAATGAAGAGGAAATGAAAAGTAAAGGCGACAGAAAGAGAGAGGGAGAAAGACAGAAAGAAATAACGAGAGGAAAAGTAAGTAATTGGATGAACAGTGGATGGCAGGGGGACATAAAGGGAAGGTGAACGGATGACGTGGGGCGCTGTAAAGAGAAAGAGGAAGAGGAGGGGGCGAACTGCAGTCCTCTTTACGTAATACTAATCGCGCCTGGCGGATAATGGAGTTTTGCGGTAAGCGGATGTGGGGGCCGGGCGGACGCCCCAACCCCTGCGGCACGGGATGAGGGGATGCAAGGATATTCGGCCCAAATGATTCGGCTTTGCAGGCAGGCGATTTCAGGTCACTGAGTGGCTTTCAATGAAAAACTGTTTGCAGCCTCTACCCCAGTCTCCTTTCACAGATTCACAACAATAATAGCACATGAACTTTTTACCTCACAGAAAGACTCACAAAATCACATTTAGGGCAATAATAGATGGCTAAGAGATGATGATTAAAATGGAGAGTTTTGTACTGACAAGCAATCACATAATCGTATATTGAAATATATCAGATGGGCTACAAATCATTGATTAATTATATAAGTTAAGACATTTCATTTCCCTGTGTAATTACATTCATTGTTAACATATTTGTTTAGTACTTCTGTCACATTGTACAATACATTTTTACTTCCGGTGTGTGTACATTTTGCCGCACATGTGTTGAACACCACATCTATTCAACTAATGATTTTATTTTTCTAATTAATACTTAATTAATGATCGAATACAAGAGCGTAAAATGATTATTCACTTTTGAAACATTCTAAGATAGTCAAAAGTAAAGTCTTAAACTTCTGCTGCTACTCTTGTGATATTCTTGGCTTTCTGGAGCACATCGCGTCGAAAATAGTTTCGCCGCCTCCTTGCTACCTTCTTCAGCTCTTGATAATGGTACCTTTAGCAACATAAACATAATTTCAACAAGACTGTCTTATTTTCGGTTAAGATACAATGACCGAAATGTTGGCTCACCAATTTTTGACGTTTCTCAACAGCGAAGGGTGTTTAATGAACACTCAGTGGATAGTAAGAACAGAGCAGAGTATATTCATTTTAGCGAATAACAATTTTTTTGACATATTCTAATGCAGTTGAGCAGTACTGTAACAAATGGACCACAAACAACGCGCGATCTTTTCTTCCTCTTCCTTGCCCTATCCTCACTCCTCACTCATACATACTTACACTTGCACGCACTACACTACCGCACCTATCTGGATACCAGTCGGGAGCATAGAGCTTGTACCGGTCAGTGCCTCTTGTAGCGTCGTGCCGCTAAAAAGAGCGTGGGCACGTGGCGCGGTGTGCACCGGATGCGTAGACAAAGGCAGAAGCTATGACGCACGGTATTTTTTCGACGGGGTGTGCGGGCATTAGGGCGGAGGCAATGGAGGCGGCGGGCAGCGTCGCGAGGGCTATTTAAGGGGTGTGAGAACAATAGCTCTTCCTTCTTTGAGACAGCGGCATCGGCAGCGTAGGTCGTCTGTGAGAGGTGCGTGCGTGCACGCTGCGAAGGAGCCGGCAGTTATTGACTAATGAGACATGCAGTCGGTCTCAGGGCAGGCGGTACTACGCATAGCGAAACATTAGGTAGTATGTTACGGTGTGGTAGCCGTTGTAAATATCTCTCCTAGCAGTGGGGTCTATTTAGTTAGTTAATTGTATACAGTGCATTGGTTTTTTGTGACTACGGTCTAAATTGTGAATAAACCTGTTGTTATTACAACCCACTCTCGTCTGTGCACTGATTACACCCGTATGACGCCACACTCTCCTGGATGAGAAATCCGCATAAGTCAACGTGTAGGTCAGCGCCAGATTTCATCATCCAGCGGGAAAGGAATCACCGCTGCCTTTCAGAACAAAACATTCACTATACTAACAGGACAAATGACCTTAGCAGTAGACATTCCAGGCAACATCTACCGATCAACGGATCCTCCTCCATGTCATAGAGGCTTGTAACATTCATTCTGAGGTACTCTGCGCTACCTCCCCGCGCGAGGGGTGCAGAAGGAGGTGGAGTGCTGAGGCGGGTACTCACTTGCGCATGTCCTTGAGCGAGGAGCGGCGGCTGGAGGGCCCCGGCGCGTCCTTGGCCGCGCACGCGCCGGCCACCTCGTGCGTGCGGAACACGCTGCGGCTCTTGCTGCGCGCGAAGTCATGACGCAGGCAGCGCTTCGAGTTGGCGCGGCGGTGGCCGTTGCCGTTCGCCTGCGCACAAGGCAACGCCTTCACAATGCTGATAACTGACGTCTTTCGCAGAAAAATTGTAAAGTGGTGTGTGTGTGTGTGTGTGTGTGTGTGTGTGTGTGTCTGTGCGCGCGCGCGCGCGTGTGTGTGTGTGTGTGTTATAAAAATCACAGGTATGTAAATACGCAGATACAGTGCCCAGAAAAGTCTCTCCGCACCGAGCGGATTCAGATTCTCGTATTAAAAAATGCATTTATGTTGGTAGCAACCTAATAATCATCGAGAAACAAATATTTTCAGCGTCTGTTGTGATTAAAGTGAACGGAATTAATGTTTTCTTTTGTTTCAAGTTGCAGCTGATTTATCAGCTGTATTTCTGTTGCTATGACAATGCTCCTAACTGGTTCCCCGCTGACGTCTTTTGCAGAAAAAAATGTAAAGTGGGGCGTGTGTGTGCTATAAAAATCACAGGTATGTAAATACGCAGATACAGTGCCCAGAAAAGTCTCTCCGCACCGAGCGGATTCAGATTCTCGTATTAAAAAATGCATTTATGTTGGTAGCAACCTAATAATCATCGAGAAACAAATATTTTCAGCGTCTGTTGTGATTAAAGTGAACGGAATTAATGTTTTCTTTTGTTTCAAGTTGCAGCTGATTTATCAGCTGTATTTCTGTTGCTATGACAATGCTCCTAACTGGTTCCCCGCTGACGTCTTTTGCAGAAAAAAATGTAAAGTGGGGCGTGTGTGTGCTATAAAAATCACAGGTATGTAAATACGCAGATACAGTGCCCAGAAAAGTCTCTCCGCACCGAGCGGATTCAGATTCTCGTATTAAAAAATGCATTTATGTTGGTAGCAACCTAATAATCATCGAGAAACAAATATTTTCAGCGTCTGTTGTGATTAAAGTGAACGGAATTAATGTTTTCTTTTGTTTCAAGTTGCAGCTGATTTATCAGCTGTATTTCTGTTGCTATGACAATGCTCCTAACTGGTTCCCCGCTGACGTCTTTTGCAGAAAAAAATGTAAAGTGGGGCGTGTGTGTGCTATAAAAATCACAGGTATGTAAATACGTTGATACAGTGCCCAGGAAAGTCTCTCCGCACAGAGCGGATTCAGATTCTCCTATTAAAAATTGCATATATGTTGGTGCAACCTAATCATCGAGAAACAAAGATTTCTAGCGCCTGTTGTGATTAAAGTGAACGGAATTAACGTTTTCTTTTGTTTCAAGTTGCAGCTGATTTATCAGTTGTATTTCTATTGCTATGACAATACTCCTAACTGGTTCCCCGCTGACGCCTTTTGCAGAAAAAAATGTAAAGTGGGGCGTGTGTGTGCTATAAAAATCACAGGTATGTAAATACGTTGATACAGTGCCCAGGAAAGTCTCTCCGCACAGAGCGGATTCAGATTCTCATACTAAAAATTGCATTTATGTTGGTAGCAACCTAATCATCGAGAAACAAATATTTCTAGCGCCTGTTGTGATTAAAGTGAACGGAATTAACGTTTTATTTTGTTTCAAGTTGCAGCTGATTTATCACCTGTATTTCTGTTGCTATAACTCTGACCAGCAATGTGCCACTGCTGAGAGACTTTCCTGGCGCACTGAATTTATTAAGCTTTTTTAAAGATAAATGTGCCACTCAGAAATAATATCAGACAGTGGTGGTGGCAGTGGTGATAATTGGTATGGGGATGATGAAGACTATCTTCTAAATGATAATAAAACTGTTCCATGTCTACAGATCGATCTCCTTGCCGAACTGTGCAATATCCATTTGAGTGGTGCTTTTCTAACAAAAGCTGGATACACGATATAGAACCAGCTCAATTTTACGGGTATCCCAATCAATCAGTGCAATATTGAAGGAATCTTTATCTCTATCTTCCAATTTTGTTCAGGCCAAGATTCGTATACATTACGGGACACTCTTTCCCGACTATCCCGTTCACAAAGGAACCTATCTAGGAATAACCTAGCTGCATTCCCAAGATTCGGACAACGATCTTTAATTCCCCTCACTTGTGTTAACCATACTGCATTTCTGTAAGCATATGCTCCAATACATCGTAAGTCTCCTTGGCCATAGTGGCATAAGCGATTGGAACAGAAGGCATTGTATCAGTATGCAATAGATCTCCTTTGAGGGTAGTTTGCATCTATCAATAACCTCCATTGGTTTGGATCATAACTGAATCTCAATGCTCCCGTCAAACCACACACATCAATGCAAAAAGATTTTCTCTTACTTAAGCCCAGATCACGAACTATGCCATTTGATTTTGCTTGTGTTACAAGCTGTGGAGTTAAATCTGCTCTCTGATTGACAGGACTTTTCTTTGTGGGAATGAAGAATCACTACTCTCCCGGTACAAATTTTTATCAATCTCATGTCGTATATTTCGTTATGGTGGTAATGCAACAGGAAGAGTTTCAGATAGAGGAACTGGCCTCATTGTTGACGGCAATTTTTTGTATTCAATGGACTTCTTTGATCTGCGGTTAGTTAAGCCTTGCCTATTTATTATACAGAAGTAGCAATCCGTAAGGTGTTTCTTGGACTCCCTCTATATCACATGCACAGCAAACGGCATAAAACGGCCACTCTCCGTCAACCAGTTAATTAATTGCACATAACAAGTGGAACAACAAAACTGGGGTGTCCATGTCTTCTCCTGATTTCCTATTTCTCAACCAAAGTAGTGTTTACAGGCCCTCAGTAGGGGTCATCTTCCTTTTCCTTGCGAAGGTAAATTCTCCGAAAATATAGCAGAAAGTGTCTGCTTGATGTCAACATTTATGGCGGGACATTTTCTGGGAAACTAAACAAGTTAATGTAAAAATGAAGAAAATTGAAAACAGTGTAATTTCAACTCTGATTTTCTTAGACATACTAGGCTGTTGTAAATTGTGGCTATGGTTAGACTATTTTAGTTGGAAAGTAGGTTTACAACTTCAATATCAGTAAACGATATTACTATATATACGCTTACCTACCAATTAATCCGGTACTTACAAATGACCGTCCTGTGAGTCAAAATTCATACGCAGACAAGATAATATTTAAATGGAATATAACACAGAGTTTACGGTCATACGATCATTGCTGTTGCAAGAAACAATGTAACTAATAGCAAAATATTTAGCATAAAATCAGTGTAGTCAACTTTACTATATATATATATATATATATATATATATATATATATATATATATATATATATATATACACACACACACACACATTACCCTTTACTAGATATCTAATACGAAACTAAGACGGAATATAACTGAATCTGTAAAACTATCCCTGATGCGCAATTTTCAACCTCAAATATACATTTATGATGCAAAAATCATTAAAGAACACAAATTTTCACTTCAGAAAGAACCCTTGAAATACAAAGTTATCATTTAAATATTATGATAATTGTAATGTCTTTCATACATTTGCTGAATTCCTTTTTAATATTAATTTTCCCTTCAATTTTCCCCCTCAGAACTAATTTCTAGCTCTCACATACATCAAAGTGTATACGCACGTACTGAAGATTCTATGAAACATCCCGGCATGCCCCTCGCTCGCCCACGCCTCTCCACCCGTCCTGCCCCGTCCGCGTCCGCGCTCTCGTCCGGACGAGTCCGTCCGCGCCCGTCCCTCGCGTGTTTGTCATGGGCGCTCGCGCGCGCCCTCTGCTAATGGCTGCGGCGAACGCCCAGGCTCCGCGACTCTCTCCGGGAGAAGAGGGGCGGAATAAAACGTGTGCCAGCGCTGTTCGAGCAAGTTTCCGAGTTATTTACAGTTTATTTATTCAATGATACATAAAATAAACATATATCGTTACAGTAATCGTGAAACATCCGTTTGTCCGTGTATTCCTCCTTCACTGACGCTTAAAAATCTTTCGGTCCACTATTCTGGACAAGTGATGTGTCAATCAACGCATCTTACTGGTCTACTGGTCGGTAATTGACTATTTTTATCCTTAGCTTATCCTTAGATTCCAGAACATTCTAAAATAAGTACCAAAAACGTGTTAAGAAGGTTTTAAGTTCTTAAAATGTGTTTGCTGTGAGGCGGTTATAACAGTACAGAGATTATTGATAGTTTATTCGATTCCTCTCAACAACATGCATCGATTGGCTTAATTGTTTTACTGATCCTGCTACAATATTGTGGAAGTATTAATGAAAAATGCGTTTTGGAGATTTCACTGGAAACTTTTTGAAAAAATAATTTTTAGTCAGTTTTTTTTATGCTTCCTGCGTCTGAGGATGAACGAGCTAGTGGTATATTTAAAATTTATTCCTTGTTTTATTATGAATTTGTACATCATAAACAAATTTTTTAAGTATATTATTCTTTGATTTGATTAAAATATGGATAGCATTTGGTGTGATACTATTGTTAAACTCACAGGGTAACTATAGAACATATTCAAGATTATACGAGTATTAAAGTTAATGACAGAAGAACCAATCAATTTGAAATATTACACTTACAGAGGAGAGAAATACGAAAAAACACATTTAATTTATAACTCCAAAATTACCAAATTTCTATAGATCGAATAGATGTTCAAACAGGATGTTTATTCAACTACAATTCTATGCACTTAAAAATGAGAACTCATAAAATGCTGATTATTATTACTTTGGTCAGTATCCACGTTTATTTTTGTGTTTTCGTTTCGGTACACAGCTTATTTATTTTCATTTCAACAGAACTTGAAAATAATTCATAGCATAATCATATTTGAACTGGTTTTAGCCTGACTGATTCATGTTGCAATGAACAATGTTACAATGGTCATTCGCCAATGAAACTCTGTGTGAGACGCAAGGTCTCGGAGACAAGATTTTCACAATCCAATCTTGAGGAAATTGGGCGAATTTGTATGATGTAAAACTGAAAATGATGTAATTCGAGTTAACACTTAACTCGAAAGAAGAAAATGTTAAATAAATAGAATTCAAATAAAACTAAATCTCTTACAAAAATAAGAATGAAAAACGGCACTGAGTGTGGTGTCGAGAAACAATAAACAAAAATTTCCTTTCAAATGGTTATATTTGATGATTCTTTTTTAAAATAAAAGTGATACAAAATAATTTGAATGAATGGAATTGTAATTTCCACAGAATGTTTTGATGTACCAACTGCATCAACAATAATATAATATTTTGTTTAAGAAAATATTTATTGAACATTTTTCATTGCTCCTAATTATCTCTTGACGTAATACTCATGACTTTATGAACGAAACAAAACCTTAAAAGATTAATTTATTATAGAAGAGAGACATATCCGATTTTAAAGAGAAAATTTTATTTGCTTTTAGCACCCAAGGGGATATAGGAGCTGAGATAGTTTGTTTTCACTAATGAACAATATGTATTTTCTCATCAACGCTGAATTTCATTTTTATGCGTTGTCATAATTCCAAAGAAAGAGAAAATCTTTTAATTAAAGTCAAAATACAGTTTATAGTTAGCCAGACGACAGATGTCATTTTGATTTAAAGAGCATTGTAGTGCGAATGTAGGGGAGATCGGAACTGGTTAGCAAAAGGGGCTGACTGACACTCACGTTCCTACACAGTCCTACTACAGCCCTAGGTTTGTTTCATGAGCTCTTCAAAATCTAAGAAACTCCCAACAGAAGCTTCAGTATGATCACTGCAACAAAGGTGGAACAGTGACCTCAAATGTGTTTTCGAGCTCGGAGAGTTATGTTTTCGTAGTTCATTGATTGTCTTTTGTAATACTGTGAAGGAAAGATTTTGCTTCTCTTTCTTTTCGAGTTGAAATCTTGAATCAAGCACTTCATTTGTGTGTATTATTTTTTTTTAGTTCCTTTATCAAACCAACGCCCATATTTAATTCATAATTCCGTTCGGAGTTGCTTAGCATTTTTTAATTAGGTCCGGTTGCTACAGCGTCAATCAGTTCCATACTCTGCTTGCCAACCACATCCACATAATAACCATTTTTTCTTATATTTAGTTTTGTGATATTTGTGTTTACACGGAGAATAAAAGCACCAGAAGTGGCCACCATTAGAAATATTTTCAATTTTCTCAAAATTCGTGTGCTACGGTTCTAAATTCATTTTCTAAAACTCCGAGGACAATTCGCATACCTCTTTCTGAATCGATCCCTTGAATAAAAATGACCAATTACTAATTTGTTCCATTTTTTATTAATTTATTTTAAAATTCCGATTTTATTTTCGTAGCAGATATTAAAAATTTTCAAAACTTTGATAGTTTTGAATCACTAAACTTAGTAAAGGCCAATCAATATTCTTCCCCATAGACACGTCTGACAACAAAAATGTTCACAAAAGAAATGTATATCTTTGAATATAAAACTTTGAAATATTATTAATTTTGATATTGATTTATAACTCCAGTCTCTCACGGAAGTAGTGTGCCAAACTACTGCTACCAACCTCAAAAGTGGAGTTAGTTGGCATATCTTGATTTAATGACATTGACGACTCTAAAAGTTCGACAGTCAAACATTCACGAATAAGAGAATACCATAAGGCACCTAATAAATGGAATTTCCGTTGATACACCTAAATATATTAAAACTAAGCTGAAGTTGCGTAAAAAAATGAAAACTGCCAACTGGTACCAACCAACTCCGGGCTCCCCAACAGTTTCTAACTGCAAAAAAATATGCAATTACTTTTTTCTCGAGTAATTAAAAGTAAAGTTCACGTTGTCGAGAACAGAGGTGTGTGTGTGTGTGTGTGTGTGTGTGTATAAAATTATCTTGAAGCAAAGGAATAAAAAATAATGCCGTTTCAAACACTTCCATTTGTAATCAATTTGCAATTTTGGACACTAACGTGTAAATTGCGAAATATGACGTGACTCAACCGAAAGGCATTCGAAAAAGGAGTCTATTGGCAACGATTTTACTGGCCCCTCTGTGATGGAAGAAGTTCTTAGTGGTATATTCGTGATTTATAGGGCCAAGTTCGTGTAATTCATTTTGAATTATAATCTCTCGATCATATTCCATTTGAGTTAACAAATTTACGAAGAAATGTTCCAATTTACGGAAACTACGCTTGACGACTAAACAAAACTTTCAGCAAAGTATTGAGAATTGCATCCACTAAAAAAATTATAAAATTGTTATAACTCAACCATTGCAAATTTTAGTACCTAGATCAATTTTCAAATAATGAGAAGAAATAGAACTAGGCAAAAAAGGGCCAATAAATTGTAATATTTACAATTTTAATATAATAATATATAATATACAAAAGGATCATGTTAAGTTTATATGCACATTCTGTAATAAAAAATGTGTAACAAAAAATGACGATTGTCAAGATATTCTATTCACGCTCTGCGGCGATGTACGGCGGGTTAGCCTACACAACAGGCGCTGCCCGTGTATTGTGCCATGGCACTATATTTCATATTGGAATATATTTAACTTCTTATTAAGGGTATAGAATAACTGCTGTACAACTCAAAACGAGAATAAAAACTTCATCACAGTTTTAGATACCAAATAATATTCATAATGAATTTAACAAGATGCATAATGAATTGTGAAGAGTTTATAAGCACACTATTGTTTTTCATCTTTTCATTCCCTTTGGGTCTCGGCAGACGTCCTCACCCCGACAAATCTGATCTAGAGTATCACAACGGTTATTTTTTCCCTCGTCTCTCTATCAACTATCAACGGCGATGTAGCTCGTGAGTTCACGTTGATGCTTAGACCGGTTTAATGTAAAGGGATTAAGGTTTCCGCTAGATTTAGGGCAGTGGCCCGATATCACATTACTTCGCACTCACTCTGAACAACTTCACATTACTTTATCAGATGATATGTGAATTTGAGAAAGGATCCAGTTTCAGGGGTGGTACTGTAAATGCCCACCACAACACAAAATAACTGTAATCATCCATGTCGGTATTCAAACTTACAGCCTTGGAATAACGCGCACTTGGATACACACATCTCAAACCCCTGCAACATCAGAACGACGTAAAGAGTTGCAGAGGTTTATTTTTATTGCCGCAGTTCTCCGGTAGCGATCGAGTGCTCTGCCCTGGGACAGAGAATCATTTTATGGATCAATACTAATGATGAAGATATGGTGTAGTGAATGATGATTAAATAATGGTGAAATTAGTAGCAATGGAAATGGCAGCACCTATGACAAAACGTTTATGAACTTGCTTTATTTACATATTCCAGATAGAATGGCTGTAATACGAAATATTGTACTTAGGAAGTGTTACCGACCCGGCCGTTACACTACGGATACTTCCAATAACAAACCTAGTTCTTAATTTTCTTTTTGATTGACAAAATGTCTTAGGAAGATTTCTTTGCCTTACAATATATAGTTTCTTATGTTGGACATTCTAACCCGAAACGAGGCATTCAATCTAGTATAAAATAATATTTTTATGGTTAGGACACACACAATGTATGTACATATGTATTTTTTATAATTAATAGCAGAGAAGGCTAAATAAACAAATTCATTCATTTATTCAAAAAAACTGATAAATCATAAACATGCGGGCGCCAGTCCTGATAGCGGAGATCGCTAAGGCAGTAGCGCCGTGGCGATCTCGGCCGGAAGGATCGCGGGTTTAAGTCGCGCCTCGGGCATGGATGTGTTTGTGTACGGTATATGTCTGTGTGTGCCGTCCACTCATCCTTCATTATCATCACCATTCCACCTTCCATCCTCCGAGGACTAACAACCCTGTGGTATAAAAATCGGATTCAGCCTCATGCTGATCTCGCTGATTAGTTACATGCAAGACTTGCAAGGTGATAGAATGATACTGAGCCCGTGCAAGTGCATGGCCTGCGTGGTCCGAGACGGCCTATTTGCGAGCAGCCCAAAAATAAATAAATAAGTAAATAAGTAAATAAATAAGTAAATAAGTAAATAAGTAAATAAGTAAATAAGTAAATAAGTAAATAAGTAAATAA